>JAYKKT010000092.1:20970000-21075000 GCA_036023115.1 Brasenia schreberi
TCACAAAGAATGCCCGATGCTCCTCTCCATTTTAACCAACCACCATTAATTCTATGAGTAACATCTCCATCAATTCTTCCATCACTCTGAAAAATTGACCCTAGGTATTTAAAACTTTTTTTTTGGATAATGCAATGTGTGCCAATTTTAATTTCTATGTCCTCTGAAGTAACCAAATGATTAAACTTACATTCCATATATTCTGACTTTGTTCTACTAAGTCAGAGGCCTTTGCTTTCTAATGTTTCTCTCCATAGTTCCAATTTTCTATTAACTTTTTCCTTAGACTCTTCTACTAATACAATGTCATATGCAAATAACATACACCAAGGTACTTCATCTTGAATATGTTTTGTTAACTCATCCATCACCATTATAAATAAGTATGGACTTAAAGTTGATCCTTGATGTAACCCAATATTAACTTCAAAGAAGTCTGTCGTTCCTTCATGAGTCCTCACACATGTTTTTGCACCATCATACATGTCTCTCATAAGGCTAATATATGTCAATGAGATACTTCTTTTTTCCAAAGTTTTCCAAAGAACCTCCCTCGGTACCCTATCATAAGCTTTTTCTAGATCAATAAATATCATGTGAAGGTCTTTCCTTTTTGCTCTAAAATGTTTCATAAGACATCTCAAAAGGTGAATCGCTTCGATAGTAGATCTGCCTGGCATGAATCCAAATTGGTTCTCTGTTATAATTGATACTTGTCTTAACCTACGTTCGATAATTCTTTCCCATAATTTCATAGTATGACTCATTAACTTAATACCTCGATAATTTACACAATTTTGAATGTCTCCCTTGTTCTTATATATGGATATAAGTTTACTTGCTCTCCATTTCTCGGGCATCTTTTGGTTTTTCCATATTTCATTAAATAGTCTTATGAGCCAAGTGATTCCTATTTCTCCTAGTATTTTTCAAACTTCTATAGGAATATTATCTGGTCCTACCAATTTACCACCCTTCATATGTTTAAGAGCCTCTTTGACTTCATTCTTTTCAATACGTCGGTATAGATTATGGTCTATAAATTTTTATGATTTGGCTAACTCTCTTAAGCTAATACTAATATTTTTATTTTCATTAGAAAACTTATAAAAGTAGTTTTTCCATCTATTTCTTATATCATCATTTGCCACTAGAATTTTTTCATCCTCGTCTTTTATGCATCTAACATAATTAAGATTTTTAGTTTTCTTATCTCTAGCCCTAGCTATCCTAAAAATATCTCTTTCACCCTCTTTTGAGTTGAGTTTTTTATATAAGTCCTCCCAAATCTTAGCTTTTTTTGCTTCCTTCTGTGCTTTCTTATAAGCTTCTAAGGTTTCACTAGTTTCTTAGCATAATATAATTTGTAACATGTCATCTTTGCCTTGATTTTATTTTGTACTACTTCACTCCACCACCAAGCTTCTTTTTATGCTGGTACACCTCCCTTAAATACCCCTAACACATCTTTTGCCACTTTCCTAATATGTATAGCCATATTGTTCCACATATCACAGGATGTGCCAACATAATTCCAAACATCTCCTTGAAGGACTTTCTGTTTAAATATATCTTCTTTCTCGCTTTTGAAGTTCCACCATTTAGTCCGAGTAGCTCGATGCACTCTTTTCTTCTTTGTCCATTTTTTTATTTATAAATCTATAACTAAAAGTCGATATTGGGTGGTTAAGCTTTCTCTTGGAATTACCTTACAATCTTTACAACACACTCTATCTTTTTTTCTACAAATAAAGTAATCAATTTGTGTTTGTGATAAGCCACTTTTATAAGTAATTAAATGTTCATCTCGTTTTTTAAAGATTGTATTGACTATAAAGAGATCAAGTGCCATAGCAAAATCTAAAATCTCCCTACATTCCTCGTTTATATCCCCAAAACCAAAGTTTTCATGAATCCCTTGATATCCTAATGCCTCTTTACCGACATGTCCATTTAAATCTCCTCCTAAATAAATTATCTCTCTTTGTGGAATCTTTTGAAACACCTTATCTAACTCTTCCCAAAAAACTATCTTAAAACTATCTTCTAGTTCTACTTGGGGTGCGTAAGCACAAACTATATTCAATACCTCTGCTCCTAAATTTGGTCATCATATCATTGTATGTCTACTACACTCTCCTTTAAATCTTTATTTATGATAATACCAACTCCGTTTCGAGCCTTTTCTTTACCTAAGTACCATAATTTAAAACCTGTATCCTCTATCTCCTTTGCTTTTTCTCCAACCCATTTTGTCTCTTGTAAACATAGAATATGAATCTTTCTCCAAATCATAGTATCTACCACCTTCATTAGCTTACCCGATAATGTTCCGATATTCCAAGAACCAATACGAATCTTATTATCTAGGACTAGCTTCCTTACCCCCGCATCCGTCCATAATCAAAATGGGGAGACCCCTCTGAAAATTTTTCACTACATTCAGGCGGCAATATAGCGGGACTAACTTCTTTACCCACACCCGTCCATGATGTGGGAATCCTCTCTGCAATTGATTCACTACATTCGGGCGAAAATGTAGTGGCCCTTGCTTACTTCTTACTGCATTCGGGCTGTGCAGCATGTCGCTAGGCGGGGATGCCCCAAAGCAATGCTCATAATTTTTGTAATCTATGTTATAAAAATCCGACGAAGTTTTACGTTGGCAGTTGGAAACCTAACACAACCCTCCTCCTTTATCCGGGCTTGGGACCGGCAATGCAAGGGTGATCCCTTACATGGCAGAGTTCACAATGATCGAATAATAGAGATATTTAAAGAGATTTATGTATTGGATTAACCATATACCATTCTCTCTCTTTATATATATATATGAAAAACCATATTCTACTCACTTTGACATGATCTACACAATGACAAAAAGTGTACATTTTCTTATGAATAAGAAAGAAGAGATGCAGTTGGATCAGAAGGTCTAACTTCTAAGGAATAAACTATGGATATTGCTTATAGATCTTAGACTTTTATGATGGAAAGCCAGAAGCTTGTGGTATTTCAATTTGGCTCGGAAGTTTGACGGGCATCTCAGAAGTTTCCTTTGCTCGTGTTGACCATTAAGAAATTGACACAAGGAGACGTCTTGACTATGACCTGACCACCAAAATTTTCACGGTGACGTGAACAAAGTTCCCCAAGGGGTGAGGGGCTTAATAAACAGATCACACTTAGAATCGTGGACTATGGTTATAGTCCACGGTTTTAACAATGTACTGTACTTTTTCAGTTTATATTTCCAAACTCGGGTGAGACGGATGCCTCACCTTGCCCTCACTTGTATGCGCCACTGATAGTACTATCTGAGATTTGAATCACTCGAAAGGGTTGAGTGCCTTTCATTGACGAAACAAACTGAATACACACTGCTGCTTTGGTAAATAACATAGCAATTAAGCAAAGTAATTAAGCTCAATTACTATGTAACACGGGATATGATTATCATGTTTTCATGAAATGAATCAATTGGTATTTATATTATCTTTGAGGAAGAAAAAAGAAAAGAAGACAATGGAAAGGTTTGATTGCTCATTTTTGGTCCTGTTGGGGAGCCTTAATTCTGTCTTTCTTCGACTCAGTCAGTCCCTAGATTGGAGAATCTTCTAATGATCTTTTTCCGGCGTCTGTGCCTTTGCGAAGAAAACCTGCTTGGTTTACACGACTGCCTTCATCAGAATCAAGATTAACTGCAGTTTTCTTTCTCATTGACCAAATCCATCTCATGTAAATCACTTTGGATGCAGTTTGACATGAATCCTAGTGACTGCCCATAGGTAAACTCCGGTCGAATATGATCTCAAGTGTCTTAAAATTCCCGAATTTCGGTGCCAAATCACTCGGAAATGGGAACTGCAACGAATTCCTCTCGTGAACCAACATTATAATCTGAAATAACCGAAGAAGAGGCAGCATCAATTGATGAAATCCCATTAACAACAGTAACAGCTTCTTTGTTGGTTCCTTGAGATTCTGATGATGATGAATTAGGAGGTGGTTTTACAGATGATCTACAAATGGGACAAGTTGAGTGAGATTGGAACCACATATCAACGCAACCAACATGAAACCGGTGATCGCAATCCGGGAGCTGCCTTCCTTTCTCCTCTTCCTTGAACGCCTCGAGACAGATCGTGCAATCTAACCCGTCCGTCTGGCTGTCAACAGCAAAGATGAAAGTTGGTAGTGATTGAATGATGGACAAGTCTAGGCCAGCCGGAGAGAGAACTCCAAAATCAGCAGTACTGGTTGCAGGAAGGTTATTGCGATGGTTGATACATGCTTTCTCAAGTATGTAAACAACCAAGAGATAAAAGACAGGGAAGATATGAAGGAGAATTATGCTGAGTGCAGTTCCTACTGAACATATCAAAAGAGCTAGTGTTATGATATTAAGATCCATGGCTAGAAGGAGATAAAAGCTCAAATTTCAAGCAGAGGAGGATAAGGCAGAATGAATTTTGGGACAAAAGATTTACAGTGAAAGCATATGTTTATTTTTGAGTTGCACCTTATATGTATATATTTATATAGATGGCGAGAGGAAGTTTGGTTAGTTCCTTCACTTGTCATATCTTACAAGAACAAAAAATAATTGAATCCCGGAGACGTAAGAGATTTGGTCAACAAAGTCCAAATCTAAGGCCTCGGTAGCCACTGCTATACATTTCGTAGGGTCAAACTTATTTTGGAAATTATGGATTTTCAATTGATACAAATTTTCATAAAATTCAATTGTTCAAAAAAGGAAGGAACCTCTACAGGTACTCCTACCTCAAGGCAGATGGGGATGGGAATATTAGACAAGGCCCAACTACCTGAGATATGATCCGACACAAAGAAAACTCATGTACGGGTCGAGGCTTAGGCACCCCATGTCGGGTTTGGGTCTTTAAACGTAACATGTTGGTGTTTGAGCTCGCAACATGAAAATGTGTAGATTTAATGTATATACTATATAGATTTATATTTTATAAAATATGTATTTTACATTATACACATATATACATACATGTAGCACTCCATATATAGTACACACACAAGCATAGATTTTTATTTATGTATATAGAACTATATGTGTTATATAGAATAAACTTAATACACACACATATAGGGTTGTAGCCGGTCAACCCAGAACTGACCCGATATTAACTCTGTCGTGTATGAGTCTTGCCAATGGAACTGGACAAAAAGGGGTCGGTTCAACCTTCTTTTGACCCAAATACGAAGTGGCCCGACCTGTTTGACACTGAGTTGGACTACTCGTATATGGATCCAACAACCAAATGCAATTTCAAGAGTGGGGGGAAGCAGGGGCCTTTGCTTGGGTATGAACCTGATAACAAATCCGATCCCTTATTTCTCATGTCCAGCCATAACCTTGGTTTTGTAAAAATTAACATCACAAGTCTAAGCATATTATATATATATATATATATATATATATATATATATATATATATATATGTATGTATGTATGTATGTATACATACATATATACATATATATATACATACATATATACATATATATATATATGTATATATGTATGTATACATACATACATATATATATATATACATACACATATATGTATATATGTATGTATGTATATATAGGGAATCTACCAAAATAGAGATTAATTTTTCTCTGTTTGATCTTGAGACAAATGATTGAGGTGATAAAACAAAAACACTATAGATGAGGAGTTTCTTTTGGTTCTCTATTTTAGTGGGTTTTCTAAATCTACATTTTCATATATATATATATAGATATAGAGTGAGAGTCTAGATTTAAGGAATCTACCAAAATAGAGATTATTTTTTCTCTGTTTGATCTTGAGACAAATGATTGAGGTGATAAAACAAAAACACTATAGATGATGAGTTTCTTATGGTTCTCTATTTTAGTGGGTTTTCTAAATCTACATTTTCACACACACACACACACACACACACACACACACACACATATATATATATATATATAGAGAGAGAGAGATTGATATGTGTTAGCACACTTACTACCAAATCCAAACAAATCTCAATCATTCAATTTTATGATAGATAACTTAAATTTTAATTCAAAAAGCAAAAAGTATCAATGTGAATAAAATATACCTACAAAACGTAAACATGCATTTTTTGCTTTTAAAATTTAAATCTCAATCATCTATAATCAAAGATGGATGATTGAGATTTGTTTAGATTTACTCGCGCCTAAGCATGCTAACATATACCTGACTCTCTCTCATTCTATATATACACATATATACACACCTAAGCGTCCATTTCCTCTTTGTTGGTGTCGCCCTTGACCATCAATAAAAGAGGATCGAAGAATCGAATAATGGTCTTTTGAGAGTACATATTCTTAGATGACCCGTGTATATATACATACATATAGGGGGCACACACATGAGCATCACACAATTATGCTCAAGCAAACTCAGAGTTTTTTTTAGATAAAGCTCATTATTGCGAGGAAATGTATACATCATCTAATTGTTAATTGCCGCAAAGCCATCCCAGAAGAGCATTACCGAATGATTTATGGTTAGCAAATAATATTTGTGATCCTTGTACTTATGCAAGCCCTATGTGGGGGTAAGTGTTCATGTGGTACAACGTTGACGAGAATATAAAAAATTACAGAAATATAGACAAACAGGTACTCCAAAAAAACGTCCTTTCTCTTCCTTACAAATAAAAAAGAGAGTGAGAGAGAAGAAAAAGACTCTCATAAGAGGTCTGACTGCCGAGTTCGCCGATCTGCCACACAAGCTCCGGTTACGAAAAATTGAGCTCTTTTCGAGCTCGAGTTGCTTTTTAGCCGAGCTTCATCTCACTAGTATTAGGCTAAAGCAGCTCGAGATAAATACAAAATTTGTATTTATATTTTAAAAGTTTTTTGTATTTGCGTTGACCCATGTTTATTTGACCTAATTCACTAGCTCTGTTGAGCTTGATCTGCTGCCAACTTAGTGTGCTCAATCTCGAGCTAAGCTTAGTCGAGTCAATCTTGGTCAGGCGAGCCTAGCAAGCCAAACTCAAGTTGTTCGAACATAATTCAAGCTTGGGCATGAAGAAGGGAACTCATCCGCTCTCGAGATTGAGTTCGTGTTGGACAAGTTCTTAACGAGTCGAGTCGTGCTTGCTTGTACTGGAGCTCGATTCAGTTTGATTACTCCCCTAGATTGATTTTGCACAACTTCGATGAACCAGGTTTTACTATAAGCAAAATCTTACAAGGATTGCAAATTTCTTTAATAAATTTAAATGCACTCTACTTTATTCAGTAAGAGACATTAATATTTTTCATATGTTGTAGAAATCATGATAAAAGGTGTAAGTGAGTTTTATGCGAGTCATCGTCTACTTAAGAACCCTCCCCTTTTCTTTTATTGGACCTTGTGATGTGGAAGAAGGCGTGGTTTTGGATTTCGAGGTAATGACACATGACGACGACGGCAATTGTGATCTCTCGATCAATAACGAGAAAAATCTGTCATATTCTGTATAATCCATAGCGGTCACAGTGCTACCTGGATGCAGACCGGTGCCTGGGTTATATAGTCTTCACCTTCGATTATCTATGTTTATCTTAAAACTCAAGTGGAGTATTTTACATATGCTTGCATTGGATCTTATCCGTTGGATCTTCTATGTTGCAATGTATCTTTTCATGAGCTCCTGAGCTTCGTTGTTTGGGGTTAACTACATATATATACATATATATATATATATATACATATATATATATATACATATATATATATACATATATATATATATATACATATATATATATATACGTATATATGTATGTATATAGGTATATATATGGCATGCAACTAGTTTCAACAGTAGATCAAACGGAGCAAAAGTAGAGGGAGCCCATGTTTTGTCCTTTCAGTTTGTTTAGCATCTGTATTTGCAACTATGCGGATGGTAAATGGTAGAGTGTGCTTTGGAATCTCATTAGGACCATCTTTGTAATCGACACGACAAGTTCAGACAGTTTTTAGTCTGTATTTTGGAGGATTTATTTTTTCAAATATTGACAATGTTTTAACTAGAAAAGTGATGGTTGGCTTGCTGAAGTATGTATGATATTATGCTACGTGCATACTAGAAAAGCATGTTGGCCAACTTGTGAGAGAAATCCATTTGTTTAAGGGGGCGAGAGCTTTCAATCTTACACATAGAAAGGAAAATATAACAATTACTTTTAACAAATGTGTTTCAATTTTATTCTCAAGCTTTTACGAAAACATTTACAAAATAAAAAGATTTGGCTAGTTTGGCTCATGGTTCGCATGAGCAAGTGCGATAAATCCTAAACAAGGACTTAACCCATGTGCATACATCAATCGCAACCCAAAATACATAAGTTGAATCCAAAATGCATCAAATGAAAGTCTCATCTCCTCGCATGCATCAAGGGGTGTCAGTCTCAATGTTGTAACAACTCTCTCTCACTGGTGTTCAGACTCGTCCTCGAGGCCATATAATAGTGTTAAATCAACTGATGATGGAAACCCAAGTATCCTCCTCGGGTCCTCTACCAACCCAACGAACCAAACAAGAAGTCATTCATGTAGGTCTAGTGCCTCACACCTCATGAGTCACGATCTCAACCACTCGATCAATAATCCACTTCGACCCGACTTGTTACCTGATGTTTTTCATTAAGTGGGCTGTTTCTCTTTTTGTCTTGAGAGTGAATGAGCCATGTAGAATGTGCGAAAACGATGCAATTACGAATTTATCATAAGGTATTAAAGTAGATTATACACTGATCATGAGACGGCAAAGTGATGTTATCTCCAAAATATAGTAAGCATAACATGCTTTAGCAAAGTATAAATAGAGAAGAAGGTTTTGGGTAGTGAAAGAGTAGTACAACATGATAAAGAAGGGTGATCAGTAAAATCATGTGAAAGCAGGGATTGAACATGATACACATTGGGCACATACTACTGTTCCCTCTCTCTATATATAAACCTAATGTTGTATACTTCTAATTTCTGTTCATTGCTTTTCGGTAGCATAAATATCAACAACAATAATAACTAAGCCTTTTCCATACTAGATGGGGTCGGCCACATGAATTCTTTGTTTCAGTGACTTAAGTATAATTTAAAAGTTTTTAAAGGTTTTTAAAAAAGATGAATGACAACATTATTACACTCATATCCCTAAAAAATAATGGTAGACATGAGTGAGTGATGTTAGTGGTGGACATGATTCAATCACTACATACATTAGGCAAAAATGGGGCACATATATGTGTTGGGTACGATTCCCATACCTGATCAAATCGAATATTCGACACTTTGTTTGAGTCAGGTCAATATTACCATTCCTAGGGGGTGCTTCTAGCTAACTCGTATTAGATGTAAAAGAACATTTGGAGAATAACAAGGCGAGTCAGTGCAGCCAGTCTGTTTCTGATGTTAGTATATGTTTTCTTAGCACATGCCATTCAAAGAGAAAACACGAATGCATAATAGACATTTTCATGAAAGATTGAACATAGAGAACTCTAGAAGTAACTTTTAAGATTTCTTACAAAATAATAGTATCGCATAAGATAATATACACATTAATTTGATATTTGGGTCTATAACATCAAATTTACTTATAAAAGTAAAGATATTATTAGTTTGATATACGACATATGACCATTTCAATTAATGTATGTGAGTCGTGACTGCATGTAAAAAAGCAAAGATATATAATGTAAAACAAATAGGGAAGTCATACATAAAAATGTGTCCATTTTGTCACCGTATAAACAAAACAATTTGTACCTTGAGAGTTGAATAAATTGTATTATGTTTAAAGTGTATGAAGAATATGAATATAATAAATTGATTTCATGTTGAAAATATAAAAAAACTAATGAGTTGCATCTCAAGGTTCTATATAAATAACTAATAAAATCTCATAGGTTAAAAAAGTGGTGAATTTTCATACACCATTATAACTTAAATTAACTGGTCGCATAACTGTTGAATGAATAGTTATGAACACGACTACTTTGACAAAAAGAATAAAAGAATAATTTTTTGTTGTTTAAATTGAAGAAAACACTTCAGAACATCTGATATTATACCAAAAATATCTAAAAGAGAATATTGAGCAAAATAATCAAAATGAGTAAATAAGTTAATCACGTATCTTTGTTTTGATCAGTTTAAAAACTAAGATCTAATTTTCATTTGAAGAACCAAGTTCTAATACATATTTTGGTTGATTTTATGTTAAATATAGGTTCTTTCACAACAAGAATATTTTGAATAGCAACGAAGAGGGGCGAGCAAAAATTTTCCTTACTAAGGCATTGATGGAAGGATAAGTGTGGGAAGTGAAATCTTTGCTAAACTAGTGTAGGCCATGGCATATTGCTACCTAGCCATGAAAAATTCCGTTTCCTTTTTGGCAATGTCATTAATGTCTCATTGTACATGGTAACTTTATGTTAAAATCCTCCTTATTGCCCTTTCCCTAAATCGCAAAAATCTCAAGATTTCCCCCCACTTGTGCTTTTGCTACTCCATGCTCCCATTGATCTCTCTCTTTCTCTCTCTCTCTCTCTCTCACACACACACTTGGCTTTTAATGGCTTTGAGTGCTATCTCGGTGAGTCTTATCTCATCTCTCTCTATCTCTCACTCATTTGCTCTCTTGCACATTGGATTTCACAGTCTTTCACATACGAAGATCCTTGTTGATATTTTATAGAGATCATAGTCTCTGGTACAAGAGATCAATAGATTTATGTACGTTGAATCCTGCTCCCTCTTCTTTGCAAAGTAACAATTCTCTTTCTTAATATATTTCTTTCTCTAGATCCCTTATCTCTCTATGAATTTATTGATCTCTTTATGTCTAACATTAAAGTTTTGTCTTTAGATCTATTTGTCTTCCTATTGAAGTCGATCTCTTTAACATTGTAAAGATAGAAGCCAAAAACGATATGATAATTGACTGTTTCTTTTTTAGATCTCTTTAACATTGTTTTTGGATCAATGAAGTTTTTGCCATCTGCAATATCATCTATCCTAGATCGGCGAAGATTCTTAGGCCATCACCAGAGTCGTGGTTGAATCCATTGCAACTGAGTGTCTCTCTCTACATACTAAACTTTGCCCTCCCCTAGATTATTCTCTTCCTGTATTTGTAGATGTCTCCTTTTCTCCCAACTCTCTGTAGATATCTTTTTCTCTATATTGATATTTCTCTATAAATCTTTGTATTTCTCTTTTTCTCTATTTGTAGATATTTCTATGTAGATCCTCTCTCCCCCACAACTCCTAAGTTTTATAAGTTGCAGAGAGATATTGATGAACCTTTATATTACGGTTACCATAAACACAAAAATTTGTCAGCCCCCTTCCCTAAGGAGCCGTCGGCCATCTTCAAGCTCCACGCCTTCCAATCTTCGGTTCTAAGGTCAACTCTTCCCTTTCTTTTTCTTTTCTTTCCTTTAAGCCTTTCAATTTTATTTAAAAGGGGTGTAATTAAGGAGTTTTTTATTCTAATTTGATGTAATATTTGAGGGGAGATGCTACCTAATTTTCATCCAATCTCATAGGTAAGATCGTCTTCTATGTGTTTGTTTATAGTTTGTTCTACCCCATATACGTAAGACATTATACCCTCTAATCCCCTCCATAATTAAGCTAAATTGACAATTTTCTTTGATTATTGCATTTCCTCATGATTAAGCTAATCCCCTCCATTAATTTCTTAAAATTGGAAACTCTATTTTTTGCATTTTGCATCCATTTGATTATCGATTTCTTTGGCCCTGCTCTGTGATCGAAACACTCTGAAATTTGGTACACACTCCACACACAGGCTCACGCTCTATAAAATTTGCAAGAATTTTAGGAATGTTTAATGTCGTGAATAAAATTGAAAAAACCCGAACAAAATCGAAACATAGTCTATTAACACTGCACATCATGCAATAGAGGTTGGGTAAAAGCCTCATAACTCTGCCTACATTGATCCAAATTGCTTAAAAAATATCTTATCAGAAAGCTAACATCCATAGCTTTCCAACAAGACAAATTTTATAAAAATCCAGTACCTGTATGATGAGATACAATCACTTCTTTAAGCCTATATGTTTCTATCATACGTTCTGTCCTGAATTTAAGAGTAAGGAACTTCCCTAATTTAATTTTGCATATCTACAGACCAAAAAAAAAAAAGTATAGAAATCCACACATATGGTCTAACTCAGATAAAATTTTGAAGATTTTTGGAGATATGGAGAATGCCAAAACATTAGGAAAACTAGTTCCTGAAAACAAAACCAGTTTTTGTTTTTCAGGATTAAGGTTGATTTTGAGTCAAGGAATAAACAAACGATTTTTAAAAGCTTGCTTGAATTGAATTTTGGTTTTTAAAAACATATCGGATCTTAAAGCGATTTTCAAGCTCCTAGGCTGACCCTTTAGCATCAGTTGAAAAAGGTCTATGACGACAGGAACTCACTTGTTCATATTCGCTAAGAAGTCATAAATTAAATTTTGCAGGTTTTAGAAAACTTACTGGCACACTCACGCACTCGTATTTGCGAATTGAGTTTCAAGAGTCTTCATAGGTTTTGAAATTAAATTCTCATCTACACCAATCAATGGGGAGTGGCATCTAAGGAAATTGTTTTCATGCATAATAATGATCATTTCATGGAGGAAAGGTCACACAGAGATTCACACGGTTGGGACAATAACAAGTCGCCACATCAGGTCAAAAAGAGTGTCGATCAACAAGATGCGGAAGCCAACATGAGGAAGGCAGAGTCTCGATTCGTGCAAGGTCGGAACCACCCATGGTAAAGTTTAGTAATTTTTCATTTTTCGAGAAGGAGAATTAAAGCGATATTTCTTTCACTTTTTAACTGATTAACCATTTTCAGATTCAGAAAAGCTATCCATCTCCTGTTCGGAAAATCTAGAGTCGATAGTACTAATACATGATCAACGGAAACCAAGATGGTTTACTCAAATATAAATATAAATATAAATATGTAAATATTTAAATAAATATATAAATAGAATATGAAGGGAAGTAGAGATAGATTTGCAAGAGAACACTGCTTCACTAGTTAGCAACGGAATTTCATGACTTGGTTGCAATGAAATGGCGAGGGCGTTCACAATAGATCAACCACAAAAGAACCCATATAAATTTTGTGACCAGATTCATGTATCTGTTTATTTCCATTGCAGATTCATTGTAGGGTCGTCGCTAGCATTACTGGAGAGGGAATAACCATAGAATTGCAATGGAAAATCCTATTATAATCCAGCCACGCTCTTATAGTGTTTTTATAATTTCAAAATGCATGTAATGCCATTAATAATATGGGAACGAAGATTATGGTTGGAATTCCAATGCTTACTTGCATGTTTAAAATATCATCTATAGACACTTGAAACTAGGAAGCAGTTTGTCAAATGAGGTAAGAATGAAAATAAATAATGCAATAAGAAAGTGATAGAGCATAGATCTAAATATTTTATTAGAATTCCAATTAAATATTCCTACCCAATAGGTAATGCACATGTCACACAAGCTATACCTTTATATAAAAAATAATGGACAATTAGTATATATATATGTAAGTATCTGTTTGGCCATGTTGTGCTAAAAGTATTTTATTTTAAAAACACTATAATGCAAACTCCACTATTTACCATGTTTAATTTTGCAGATTTCTCAAATTTTACACTGCGAAAGTGAAACTACAACTAAACAATAAATGTTTATTGTTATATGTAGACTTAATTAAGTTGGCAGAGAAATTTCATATAGCTATGTCGTTAATGTACATCATGATGTACTCTTCACTGTGACTAATTGTTTAAAAGATGAAAAATTTATGACAATACAATTTTCATGACAATAATTGTAACTTTATTAATAACTATTGCAACAATATTATCACAAAAAATAATTACATTGTGAGAAAATCTCAATGATAATAAGAGTAACAACTTTATTATTAAAACAATTGTTTTGTTAGTAATTACTAATGCGACAATGTAAGATTGTCATGAAAAATAATCAGATTGTCATGAAAAATAATCATCGCATAGTGTCAATCAGTTACTTCCACAAAAATTGATTTAGATGTATGCACACTTACTTTTGGTCTCAAAACAAGATAACATTACTCATGAATAGTTATTGTCAATTAAAGTAACTTGGAAGGTGAATAAAATAGTCAGTCCCTTGGAGTTGCATTGCATGTATGCATATGGGGCACCTTCTTGTAGTGATATCCTGTTTCGGGTAAATCGGAAGTGACGGTTCCACAAAACCAGGAGTTATAACCGAACCGATTAGGGTTTGAGAACCGCCAGTTTAAAGTGGTTCCGGTTCCCATATCGGAACCATCCTGGAACCAATTGGATTTTTTTTTTGAAAACCGCAGGTGGCTTCAGATGCTATATTTAACCCTTTACTTAGAATACAACGAACGCAATACTGTCCACGAGAGTCGAACTCTCCAGCCGTTGGTCTAGAAGGTCGTTGATGATTAAGAATATCTGAAAAAGTATATAAATATGTTGGTAGTTTTGAACCACCAGTTCCAGCCCGAATTATGAAAATCCTGAACCGTAATTGAACTGGGGGTCTCCAGTTACGGTTACGGATCCGAGGCATGTTTGGACGGTTTCGGTTACCGGCGGTTCCATGGTCAGTTCGGTTTCGGTTCGAACCACTGGGCTGGTTCCGAACCGGTCATGCTACCTTCTTAGACCAAGTTGCACGAGGAAACAAAATTGTTTGGTTTCCCTACAAATTTCTATCTAAAATAACAAAACTGCATATGTGCATAGCTTCTTGTACGAGTTCTTACTTCATCCCTCTCCCTTTAAAATGTCATTCTTCAAGAGTTCATATTGCTAAGTCAATATTGGAACATTATATAAAAAAGACAATACTATAACTTTTAACATTTTTGACCTTAAACATTTTGTTTTACGCCATCTTTCGTTAAAAGATCTTAATTAATTATTTGGGAGAAATTGATGCCCTTGAAATAGAATAACCTATTTTTCGTAACTTGATTATAGTAATTATGAATAATATTAGAAGTTCAAGAAATCGAAAATATGCATTTTAAACATCATAAAATTCCAATGATAATATGAATTGTAACATGTCAGAAACTTCCTTATAAAAAAGTAGATTGCATAAACAATACTTGATATGTTGAAAGATGGTTAGTTTCATCTTTTATTCATTTAGAATGGTATATTTACACTTTTGGAACTTAAAAAACAAAACAAGGACGAATATAACGAGTTCAAAGGGGTGACACATTTTTGGATTCATTTTGGTTCAGACTCTTGCGCCCTTGTCTGGATTAATTTCATTGTGACAACCTTGATGTAATTGATTTTATTGTCTTGTAATATTCTTTTCTTTTGGTTTTTTTGAAATTGTGAAGAACGTCCACATAGAAGCAAGAGAAAACTTCTATTACGATTTGGAACTTGTTTCTAGGGTTTTCAAAATTAGGATCTATGTCCAAATCTATTGGATCACTAGCAATAAGTAATGCCCGGATCAAATACAACCGAGTCTTCTTGACAGTGACCGAAGTTGGACACGATAGACCCTTATAGACATGGTCGGTTCTGGTTTTCCTGTTCGAAGCTGTTAGTATTGACTCTGGTTTGAGTCCTAAACCGCTCAAAAATGGAAAAATCGTTAAAAAAAATTGAAATGAAAAAGGAACCGATGGTTCCTATTCTAACCCTGTTATGGTTTGACGGAAAGTAGAACCGAAACCGAAGCGGTAGTTCTCGTATCTGGGTCTGCTTTCAGACCCGGATTGACTGGTTCCTAGTTGGGTTTGGTTCCGACCGGATTGATCGGTTCCTAGCTGGGACGGTCCGTTTGGAACCAGCAGTGGCTGGCAAGGTAGTCGGAATCAAAGGTAGAAGCCGTTGTAGTAGCACCGGTCGGTGACTCGTCCTTAACCGATTTGTACGCTTAAGGCTCGGCCCAGGCCGGTTTGGCCTCGTTTGGATCGAGTTGGATCATGTAGACCCAGGATCTAGAATTTGGATCCACTGCTTTAAATAACCGGGGCGCGTCCCGCATGGTGTCTTTGTCACGTGCTCATGCACAATCCTGTCCCTGTTACCGTACTGGCTCTTTAGAGTTCACATGGTCATGTGATAATGATGACGTCTAGAGGTTCCATATTCGTTTGGGCTCAGGATCATGTTTGAGTCCGAGTTCGCGTCAATATCAAATCGGCTTTGTGTCAACCTAGACTAGATCCAGTTTGGATCTAGTTAAATTATTTTGCACCTTGCTATGATCTTTGGGTTGTTTCGGGGTCATTAAAAATGTCTGATTCGAGCACGCTTTGAAGGTCAGATTCGTAGCAGATAAAATTTTTGTATATTGATCAAATTAAAATGAGTTTGATTCTAAATAATGCAAATGATTATGAATTATCTTGTAAATACTTTGAAATGACTATATATTAATATACTTAATTGAATAGCATTCTATTTTCTAGGATTTCATATTCTCTCTTGTGGGCGGAGGGAAATGAGACATGTCACGTTTGCAACAATGTTAGAGATATATGTGATGTAAGCAATATTGTCACATCAACATTCTCCATCAATTATACGAGACGTTGATATTGACGACATGAATGATAGAGTACTAAAGTGATGAGTTTTTTAATTTAGGTGATAAAAAGTAATATATAACGTATTAAGTGAATTTTCGATAACCAACATGATACTAATATGTAGTTTTTCTTAAAGAAACAACCAATTAATCAACTAACTTTTGGTTTTGTTGAGAACTCTCGTAAGTCTATTTTTCAGTAGTGCAGTCATATCTTTTCTTTTTCTACAAGATAGAGAGAGAGAATAAGAGTTGCTAGGTTGCCACATGATAGACTCTTTGTGACCATTCAGATCATTTGTCTCTTTGATTGGACAGTTCATTAAAAAGAAAAAGTATAATATTGACCTGTTATTTTTTGAAAAAACTACTTTTCTTTTTTCTTTTTAAATATAAATTATCCAATAAAAAAGATGAATGGTTCAAATAATCATGGAAGTCTAACAATTCCTATTCTCTCCTACTGCCACTACTACTATTTCATTAGTAAAAAAAATAGCCTTTTCTTATATGTATGACATGATGAGTATGAGTAAATTTCTAAGAGTGGGTTTTGCTCTTAGATTAATTAAGATAGAAAAATTCTCCATCATGCAACAAATAAGAATAGGTTTACAACATGGATAAAGATTGATTGCTAAGGAATTACATGTCATATGGATTAAGCTCCCGTATAGCATGCATGGTATTATGGACGTGAATATCAAAGGCAAGACATGATGAATGACATCCATACATAGTCGTCTACGACTGTAACAGATACTGGTTTCTTACAAGCAAGTATAATTTAAGAGCCTTCATAGTTGGGATGGCAATTTCAGACCCAACCGGACAACCCAAATCGAGATACTAGGTATAGGTCATCCCTAAAGAGACAAAACAAAAGCAGGTCATTGCCAAAGATGACTTGGACCCAATTCAAACATGACCCATACATAGAATGTATATTTCTAAAGAAGTACACATACATACGTGCATGCATAAATATATAGTTGGCTTTACCTGGGCATGACCCAAAACTGACCTTAGTCAGGTCTCAGTCAACTCACTTTTGATCTGACTTGTATAGTTGTAGGCTACAATGTAGAGTCTATGGTGCATACATAAACTTTGCAAGAAATACATTCACAGTTTGACCCTTGTCAAGTGATAAAAGTGAGTTTTTGGAAATATGATTGAGTGTATTCCAATTTTCATCCGTATCACACTTTTAGAAAAGGAAAATAATAGAATGAAACATGCAAGATGTAACATTGTAGTAGGAAATGTCAGTAAGCCAAGTTAAGTCTACTCCTATAGAAAATGAGGAAAAACTACATTAAAAACAGAAAGAATTGTAATGTGATTGCTTCAATCCTTTGCTTGAACATCACAATCCCTATTTACAAACCTCTCTTAAGGTGATATTAGTTGAACTTGTCCTTCATGCACATGATTTCGTTACTTTAAGAGTTTGCCATGTAGCTTTCTCAATTGTTCTGCATCAACACATACCTCCTACGATTTCATGTTGAGAGTTGTGGTCAAGGATGTAAGTCATAATTCTATCAATACAAGACAACAAAAAAGTCTTTTTGACAAATTTGTATTCACGTACCTAGGCCTTAATGCTTGGTGGTCCAATCATCATGGAGGTATATCTGTTGGAAGAGTATTAGTCAAAGCCTCTTGATTATGGCATGGATTCAACTACTAATAATAATCTCAAATCATGCCGTATTGTTGCAGACAATTTTGTCAACATTCTCTAGTTGCTCTAGTAGACCAATATGAGTATGATTTCTTCTCTTTTGTGGAAAAGAATTTGGTTAACCAATGGCGAGAACTGAAGGGAATTTCGGCGCTTACCTTTCGGTCTTCTGGGTCACCGGAGATTCAGTGAGCGCAGCAGATGTTGATGTCACGAGGTTTCCACACGAGGGTTTTCTCAGACGACTGTGTTTTTCTATATCACTGTGAATCTATGAATCTGTGTATCTCTTAATCTGTGTATCTCTTAATCTGTGTTTCACCTTGTAAGTGGTTGCCTTTTTATAGGCACCCGCTCCCCCGTCGTCTGGCTTTCTCCTCTCGTGGCTTCCCTCATTTGGGAGTGGTAACGGATGGCCGTTACCGAATTTTCTGGTAACGGCTATCCGTTACATATCTGGCCTCTCCTCAGGTAACGACTGGATGGCTAGTCCAGCCGTTACCCGAGCTGAGAATGGCCATTTCATTGTAACATCTCCCACTTGGCCATTCGAGCCAAGTGTATCAACATACTGGTTTTTCTCCCACTTTCTTGAGGTTTTCACTAGTTATGTAGATTCCTGATTACTATTGCAATTAGAACCTGTTGTGTGGTTATTTCCCTACACAACAAATCACCCGTTGTATGGTTATTTATCTATACAACAACATATCTCAAACCCATGTTTCTAACATGTTTTGAGAAGAGTTCTTTCATTATGCCTTTGGTTAAGGGGTCAGCCAACATGTCTTCTGTTGGCATGTATGAGATAGATATTTCCTTTCTCATAACCATATCATGAACATAGTGGTATTTTACCATTATATGCTTGCTTTTTGAGCAATCTGCTCCACTCTTAATAAGAGTAATTGCTGCATTGTTATCGCAATAGATAACCACTGGCTCATTTATTATTTCCAACTTCAAATCTCATATGAAGCAGCTTATTCAAACAACACTTGTTGCAGCCATATAGCAAGCAACATATTCAGCTTCTTATGTATGCAATGCTACACAACCCTGTTTCTTGCATGCTCAAGAAACAGCACCACCTCCAAATAAGAATATTTGTCCTGAGGTTGATTTGCTATCATCTTTGCTCTCAGCAAAGTCAACATATGAGTATCCTACCACTTTCAGTTTATCTGCTTGAAAACACAGTTTCAAGTCCTTTGTTCCTTTCAGATATCTTAGAATCATTTTTATAACTACCCAATGCTGCCAACCAGGATTACTTTGATATCTACTGACAAGACCAATAATGAAGCTGATATCAGGCCTTGTACACAATATAGCATACATCAAGCTGTCAACAGCTTGTGCATAAGGAACATTAGGCTTATCGTCTCCTTCACCGGGACAATCAGCCTTACTCAATTTAACCCCTTTTGCAACAGGTGTACCTACAGACTTGCATTCACCCATTTTGAACTTCCTGAGGATAGTCAATATATCTCTCCTGACTCAGGCATAAGAGCCTAGATCCTCTATCTCGAGAGATCTTTATACCCAGGATATAGGATGCTTCTCCCATATCTTTCATTTCAAACTTGGAGTTCAACCATGACTTGGTTTTGACAATCATTTCATTGTCATTTCTAGTCAACAATATGTCATCGACATACAAAGATAAGATGACAAAGTGGCTCCCACTGTTCCAAACATAAACACAGTGATCAAGTTTGTTAGCCACAAACCCAAGTTCTATAATGGTATTTTAAAAAGTCAAATACCATTGGCGAGGTGACTGTTTTAGGCCATATAGGGATTTTTTCAACCTATACACTTTATCTTCTTGGCCTTCAATCACAAATCCTTCGGGCTACTGCATGTATATGATTTCTTCTAAATCGTCATTTAGAAAGGCGGTCTTTACATCTAACTAATGTAAATTCAAATCATAGTATGCAGATATTGCTAGGATTATACGTATGGATGCAAATTTCGCAACTGGGGAATATGTCTCAACATAGTCTATCCCTTTCTTTTGGGAAAAACCCTTTGCAACCAACCTCGCTTTAAACTTGTCAATTATACCATCGACCTTATATTTCTTTTTCAGAACCCATTTACTGCCTATAGCTTTTCTTCCTTTTGGCAAATCAACCAATTTTCATACTTGGTTTTTCTCAATGGATTCAATTTCCTCATCCATGGCTTTCTCCCAGTCTGTTGCTTCTGATGAATTCATTGCTTGCTGATAAGTAAAGTTATTAGTCAATTCATCTAAATCTACTGAATTACACACTTCTTCTGAAAGATAAGTGTGATAATCCTTTAAATAGGATGGAGTGACTCTTGGCCCCTTATGTCCAATTAAGGTATCGATAGTTTCAGAAAGTTCTTCTATGGGCTCAAAAGATGATTGGTCAAAATCTACCAAATCATCAACATACTCTTTATTGTTTTCCAGGATGTCATTCTTAGAATCTTCTAAGAATTCAACATCTCTGCTTTCAATGAGTCCTTGGTCCTTATGATAGAACCGATATCCTTTTGAACCTTTTGGATATCCAATAAATATACACCTCAAGGACCTACTGTCTAGTTTATCTCTAGACTGTTCAAGGATCTTGACATGTGCAATTGATCCCCATCTCCTGAGATGACCTAGGTTAGGTTTTCTCCCAAACCACATCTCATATGGTGTAGTGAACACAACTTTACATGGTACTCTGTTGAGCACGTAAACAGTTGTACTTATCGCTTCTCCCCAAAAGATCCTTGGTAGAGAGGCATCAATAATCATAGACCTTGTCATATTCAACAAGGTTCTATTGTATCTTTCAGCTACACCATTTTGTTGAGATATTCTAGGCATTGTATTTTGTTTAGTAATACCAAAGTCTTTACAGAATTCTAAAAATTCTACTGAGGTATATTCACCTCCTCTATCTGATTTCAAGACTTTGATAGTATGCCCCAATTGATTTTCACTTCTTATTTATATTCTTTAAATGCTTCAAGTGCCTCTGATTTATGTGCTAAAAGATATATATACATATATCTAGAGTAATCATCGATAAAGGTTATAAAGTAACCCTTTCCTTGATGTGTCTTTACTCTGAAAGGTTCACATAAATCTGTGTGAATAATCTCTAACAGGGTTGTTGCCCTTTTTGTTTCCTTGGAAAAGACTTTTCTTGTCATTTTTCCTTGTATGCAAGCTTCACATTTGTTAAAAGTCTTTTCCTCAAATCCGGGTAATAAGTCAAAGTTGGATAATTTCCTCAACTTTTCCAGACTTATATGCCCTAGGTGTTTATGCCACATATTCACATCAATAGAAAAGACACTTTCAATATAAACAGAAGATTGATGACTTTTATTATCGGATAACTTGAACAGTCCATGTTCTACATCAAATTCTCCTGAGAACAAGATTCTCCTATGTTTTCCCACAGTCACCTTGTTAGGTACAAACCTAACTTCAAAACCTTTCTTTACTAAGGCAAGGACCGAGACCAGATTGCGCCTTATAGATGACACAATTAACAAATCGGTCAGTACAATTAGTTTGCCTTGTACAAATATCCTAAAGGATCCAATACCTAAAACATCAAAAAAAGTATTGTTTCCCATGTACATACGATGTTCTTCGGGTTGATATTCCTTTAGATCAATTGCCCCTTCCTTGGTTTTTGAGATGTGTCTTGTAGCTCCGGAGTCTATCCACCAACCTGTAATTGGGCGGTCCAAGTATAGGCATTCTGAAATTACACAAATTATGTCCTGCTTCTCCGATTGTCTGCGCTGTGGGTTGTTTCCTCCTCCTTTCTTATTGTGGTAGTCCCTCTTGTAGTGCTCCATCTTTTCACAGTTGAAGCACTTGATCCGGTAAGTGGTTTCTTGTGATTTCTTAAAAGCTTGACCGCCTTTCTTGATATTCTTGCCAAACTTTTTATTTGGTTTCTTTTTCTAGTTGGATTTGGAGCTAGATGCCAACTCATTCTAGACTACTAGCAGTTTTTCTCTTTTGTTTTTGAGCATGTGTTCTTGCTAAATTGCTAACTTTAGAGGCAATTTCGAAAGGTTGATTTCAGGCCCTAACCTTAAGGCAGTGGTGACCATATTCCATGATGAAGGTAGACTGTTCAGTATTGTTGATATCTGCATTGGTTCGGGGATGACTGATTTTGCTACGGCTAAATCCCTAACCATTACCAACATATAATTTACATGTTCTACTATATTTTCTCCTTCTTTCATTATAAAGGAGTTGTATTTTTGTAGTAGCAACTATACATGCAACTTTGCAGTTATATCGTACTTAGCTGTTAACGAGTCAAACAACTCTTTTGCAGTCTCAAATTCTTCAAAGACTCTAATCAGGTCATCCTTCATATAAGTTAACATTACAGTTCTTGTTATGGTATCGTCTTTTAGAAATGTTTTATACATTTCTAACTGTTGTTGATTTGTGTCTGGTGGTGGAGGACGCATTGTTTTCTTTAACACATACTCTACACCTTTTAGTGTTAGAGCTAACGGGATTCTTCTCTTCCATGTCTAGAAGTTCAAACCGTTTAGTTTTTCTGTTTTTGCTAGTTCGGATACACATATCCTAGAACTCATTTTTGTTTGGTAAAAATACTAAGCAAGTGATCTTTTTCTTTCTAAAGGAAACAAAGAAAAAAGCACAGAGCAAGAAACACGTTAACTTGATACAAAATTGAAAAAACTAATAATTTTCCTAAGGGTTTTTCTGCCTCTAAACCCTTAAACGAATACCAAAGGATAAATCTGTAATTTTACTTATTTATCCCTTTTTGTATTTTTGTAAAATCACAAGGACAAACTCGTAAAATCACTATTTGGTATTCTTGTAAAATTTGTAACTGATCGGGGTTAAAATCATAATTTTAACTCTTAGGGTGAATTTATAATTTTCCAAAAGGAATAGGGGTAAACCTGTCTTTTAACTTAATGATAGAAACGATATTTTCCAAACCGGGTTGGATAATATCGTAAATTAATAGCCCCTAGTATTTTTGTAATTTTCAAAAACGGCTAAGGGTAAACTTGTCCTTTTACAGTGGCAATTTCGTAATAATCAAAAAACGATGGGGGCAGTTCTGTCTTTTTCTCTCAAAACCAGAGGCAGTTTTCTGAAACCTCCGACTGTTGTTTTGAAAACCGCTGGTTTTCCTACCGCGGTTTTCTGAAAACCGCATTTTTATTTATTTATTTATTTATATCGCTATAAAAGCGAAAAAATAAAAAAAACTTTACGAATCTGGATTTTTCCAGAGAGAGAGAGAGAGAGGGAGAGAGAGAGAGAGATTCGGCGGATGGTCGACCGTTGGCGTCGGCTGTTGGCTGTCGGGTTCTTCTTCTTCCAGGCCCTCTAGCTGGTTGCTGTTCGTCGCTTGCTGTTTCTATCTCGCCTTCGGTCTTTTTTCGGCTTGCCATTGTTTTGCCTTTTGGGGCTTTCCTCCGGTTTTGCTTTTTTGGCTTTCCGTCGGCCTGCCTCTGGTTTTGCCTTTGGAGCTTTCCGTCGGCCTGCCTCTGGTTTTGCCTTTGGGGCTTTCCGTCGGCCTACCTCTGGTTTTGCCTTTGGGGCTTTCCGCTGGCTTGCCTCTAGCTTTGTCTTTGGAGCTTTCCACCGGCTTGCCTCTGGCTTTGCCTCTAGCTTCCCTGTCCGACTATTGACTTCTCTATTTTTAATTTTTTTTTTTCTAACCCTCTTCTCTCCATTTTTTTTTGTTTTTTTTTTGCAGGGAACTAGGCCCTGATACTACTGAAGGGAATTTCGGCGCTTACCTTTCGGTCTTCTGGGTCGCCGGAGATTGAGTGGGCACAGCGGATGTTGATGTCGCGAGGTTTCCACACGAGGGTTTTCTTAGACAACTGTGTTTTTCTATATCATTGTGAATCTATGAATCTATGTATCTCTTAATCTGTGTATCTCTTAATCTGTGTTTCACCTTTTAAGTGGCTGCCTTTTTATAGGCACCCGCTCTCCCGTTGTTTGGGAGTGGTAATGGATAGCCGTTACCGGATTTTTCGGTAATGGCTGGCCGTTACATATCCGGCCTCTCCTTAGGTAACGGCCGGATGGCCAGTTCAGCCGTTACCCGAGCCGAGAATGTCCATTTCATTGTAACTAGAACTACAAGGAGTAGAATGACGGCCAAGATGAAGTTCACATCCCTTGAATCCCTCAATCCCAACTACATGGAGGATCTAACTAAGAGTGATGAGACCACTGATGGTGAACCTCCATCCAACCGTTACCCGAGCCGAGAATGACCATTTCATTGTAACAAGAACTACAAGGAGTAGAATGACGGAAGATGAAGTTCACATCCCTTGAATCCCTCAATCCCAACTACATGGAGGATCTAACTAAGAGTGATGAGACCACTGATGGTGAACCTTTTCCTTTGTGTGGGACACCTGCTAGTTGAGCCTCGGGGTCCTACAATCAATAACCTGTAAGCTCTAACACACCTCAAGGATCTGAGGATTCTCTATTGGTTGTACTTCAAAACATCCTAACATCTATGAATTACCAACCTGATGAAAGACTTTTCTGACACGTCTACTTTAGAGGTGACAACTCGTGGCTTACAAGGCTCAAAAAATCCTCTAAGGGATATCAGAGACAAAATAAACAAGATGGAGTTAGAAATGTACTTAACTGATTTGAAACTCTCTTATGTTTGTTTGCGGCACTTACTGCCATTCCTACATTTACTATTCAATCCCCGGCTTTTCATTACTCTGAGGTTTCAGAAAGATACGCATAATTATCATTTAATCTCTTGATAATAGCATAGTGAATCCCACCATTGCTTCAAATGTCAGAGTCAAAGATCATGTTGATTCATAGTGATCGGACGTTTTACTCAGTATCTACAAAAAGATAGTTCAAGTCCTTTTTCTTCTTCATCACTTTCTTGAATTGCATGTTAATATCTCTTTGTCTTTCTGTCATAGTCTTAATCCTTTTTCTTTTTTTTCACCACTTTCATCGAGTTAGACACTCTAGACAAAGAAAAATCTATGGCTTCTTCAAAGTCGGTTCTACCGAAAATCGCGGAAATGGGTACCATGTATTCCTTTTGATGGTTGATCCTGATGATTTTTTCCTTAGCCCAATTGTCCCTTCTAATAAAGGCTTAAAGATCCTAGAGAACATCATTACTCTAGAAACCCATGCCAGTATGTCCCACTTATCATCGCTTCACCATTGCTTTCTTGGATCAGGATTGTTTGTCTCATCTTGAGGTTAGATGTATGTTAGGACCAACTGGGGGACTATCTCGTTTATGAGCCTTATGTTCCTAGATACCACTAAATAAGACAATAGAGAATGACAAACTGAGCCCATTTTCTGTCAAGACAAACACGGTTGGAAGTGGGTCTACATTCGTATCGAGCGGCTTCTCTATGAGCTTGAGGCAACCTTTCTTGATAGCTTGATATATTATAGTGCTAAATTTGACACGTTGGTTGATACCGTGAGTGTGAACATTGTATCAGTATATAATATATTTATCATATTATACATACATGATACATATTACATTAAAAAGTGTATAATTACATTATATAAGTTCTTATATAACTTATAACCTATAACTATTACATTAATTAATTAATTTATAGGTACATAATATATTATATTACAAATTATATGTACACTATGTAGTAGACTAGTAATAATGTAACTATATAAATATATAGTAATATATATATGTAATATAATAATGTAATTACGTAAGTATATAGCATATTATATATAATATATTATATAGTATAACTAGTCTACTACATAGTGTACATTAGCATAATAATGTATTGTATGTAAGTATATAGTATATAATAATATGCTATGTACACTATATATTATATACTTACATATAATATACTATTATATTATACACTTACATATGATACACTATATAAGTAATATATATATATGTACACCATATAATAAGTAATATGCTATGTACATTATATACATAATGTATTATATAGTATAACTAGTCTACTACATAGTGTACTACATTACATAGTATGCATAGCATAATAATGTATTATATGTAAGTATATAGTATACTATACATAATATATTGTATTACAAATTGTATGTATACTTTGTAGTAGACTATTAGTAATGTAACTATATAAGCATATAGCATTTATGTATTATATGTATGTACAATATACTTACATAAAATATATTATTATGCTATGTATACTATGTAATATAATACAATATAGAGTAGACTATTTATACTATATAATATATTACATATATCATATATATACGTAATATGCTATATACTTACATAGTTATGTTATTATATTGCATATACATATATTACTATATACTTATATAGTTACATTACTACTAGTCTATTATATAGTGCTTAATTAATTTATAATGTAATATATTATGTATACATAAATTAATTAATGAATCTAATACTTATAAGTTATATATAATAACTTATATAATATAACTATAACCTTTTTAATGTAATATATGTATCATGTATATAAAATATAATACATTATATACTAATACTTATAGTTATAAACTTATATAGTCTTATATAACTTATAGTCTTATACTGCTATATATATATATATATGTAATTTAAATTGTTTAATAGTTACAATATAAATAAATTGAATCCGGATCTGGAATCGTCACGAAACCAGATTCAAAACCATAAAAACTAGATTCAGAGTCACACAAAACCAGATCCAAAAACTGGATTCAGAACCATCCAAAATCGGATTCGGAACCGTCATGAAACCGGATCTAGAACCGTTATAAAACCAGAACCAAAACCAGCAGTTTGATTCAGAATTGGACCCAAAACTGCCCTGACGATTCGAATCGAAACCCAAACAGCGGTTCCGGTTTTGGGCCAGTTTTACAAATACACAAACCGTAACTAAACCAGGACATGTTTGAATCCGATTATGGCTCCAGAACGAAACGTCAGATCTAATTTCATTCAATTTGTGAGCCGGTTCGGTTCCGAATTGAACCGCCGAACCAGGTCTAAACCCACCATTTCTACTTACGATAACTTTTGACTCATTACATGCAAAAGAGTTATTAGATGAAAGGATATGCTTTGAAAAGAAAAAAAGATATATTCTAAGAAGAATAATCACAAATATTCAAAAATGCATCCAAAGCATCATTTCACTGGTAGGGTTCTTTGACGCCCACTTGAAGGTCGCAAGTTCGACTCAGAGTAGTATACCTCCACACCTGTATGCACACACGCAGAGCATATCATATATATAATGTATATTATATAACATGTAATATTATATTTTCAAATTATATATATTTTCTTAAATGAGTTGATTGAAAAATGGTGGCCGAACATTTTACGTCAACTTAAGCTGACTAAGGGTCGCGTCCCAATAGACACCCCACCTTTTTTTTTGGATTTTTTTTTTAAAAGCAGGTGTAGGTAGGGCTGCAGGACCCGTGAGGGTCATTTGGAACTGCAATATTTGGGATTGAGGTTTCAGACCATTTTGGCCCTTCGATTCACTCAGACCATAGTGGTTTCCGAATTGAAGGGTCCCCAAATTCCCGAGAGAGGGTCGTCTTGTGGAATATGTTAGGAACTGACCTTCGTTTTTGAAAAATAGGTCTACCGATATTTTTTGCCATGTGCATATATAGGTAAGATTTGGGCTTTCATAAATAATACAAAAATGATTTAGTCAGATAATTAATAATCAAATTTATATGTTGAATTTTAAAAACTGATTAAAACGCATGACGATTACGAAATAGAATGTCACATTAGGTTTGTACCAGATTCTCATACAAATAATGAAGAGTCGATCCAAATCCATTATCTATCAGGCTTGATACGTGCATACCTTGACCATACTTTTCATGAGTTTTCAAAAATGATCCTGGTAAAATCTAATATTTACCATGATACCCTTTTCTCATCTCACCACACAGTCTCCTCCCTTAACCATATTTCTGCTATCCGTTCGTCTCGTATGATTTATTCCGGTCACTTTGTCGATCTAGTATTAACTTACAGTCAAACAAGTTGTCAAAACTGGTCGAAAAGAAAGAATAAGAATAAATATATAAAAAAAAGAAGAGAAAGAAGAAATAAAAGGTTACTCGAAAAGGGTTTCATTGATTTTTTAAAGTATTTTGCCTTTTTGCTTTATTGGTATTGTTTTCTGTCTGAATTCGGGTAAGAAAATCTCGTCGGTTTTTGGCTCGTGATGCGGCATAGGAGAGAGAGACGTGCTTTTATTGCACTCCTTTCTCCGTGAAACACACAACACAACTACAATTATACGTGAGTCGAGGACATGGCCTACTCATGGGTCCTCAATGTGGGACATGTGTGAGTCATCCGTTTTGAGTGATGTTGTAATGCTTTTTAATGACGGTTTTCTATTTTTTAATTATATATATATAATGTAATGTATAGGATACACTCATAAATATTTTACTTACTCGTTATTCATTTTTATATATAGGGATGTTTAATAGGATATGAGTAAAAGCACATCACGTAACTGCAACATATAGGAAACGTAATGCCATAGCATATAGAGGTCGATCATGAGGAGAAAACGAAGTGATGTTGACCGATACCCATGTCAATAAAGTCGGGACCTTCATGATATGAGAAGGATGTAAATACTTCAAACGCTGAGATAAGTGGTACAAATAGTGATGGTGAGGAGGTTTCATATATATCAGGGTTAATGTCTTATTTCAAAGGTCACATCACCTATAAAATATTTTAGGAACATGCAATTTTGAACTTTACTAAAATTCTATATTTTTAGCTTAATACTAAAGATTCTAACTGAAGATACATATATTTCAAAAAATGATTAAAATAAACACACAATACAATGTTGTGAAAGCATGATTAGTGAAATAAACAAGTATGAAAGCAGATAATTAGATTGAGATTACAAATAAGAATGAAATAATTAACCCTATAAACAAATGTGTTTCCAACGAGACACAAACAACTTTCACAAATCATGGAGTAAAACAACTATCACGGTTTACGACGTTCATCCTTAGTCTTTTGATGGACTAAGAACTTGTAGTTTTGACGTGGCTGATGACTAGAAACAATAAAAATATTTTCAGCGTCATCTTTTCAAGCTGAACCTTGTGTGCTTGGACTCAACTTGCAAGAAACTTGAGCTCAATTCGAGCTCGAGTTGTCCGTGAGCAGCTCTGCTCACTTTCACCGCTGACCGTGACTGTCTATTCCCTCTACATTCTCCTCGACGGAGGGCCGAAGACGGATCCAAGAACTCAAACCCGTTAACGATCTACTGTCAATTCCGAGTTTGAGAAAGAACCGGGAGTTGTTAATTATCCGAGTCGTTTGTAGATCGAGTAGCGAATCAACCACGTAATGATTTACAAACACGAAAACTGCCACAAAAGTAAACGCCGTATTCTCTCTCTCCCTCTCCCCCTTTCATGGAAGAACGAATGATTCTGCGTTACAGGAACTCTGCAAACGAGTTCTTATCTCAGTTCGAGCCAATCGTGCTCGTTTCTCCAGTTGTCGCACTCGTTTTCGCTGTCTTCCTCCATCTTCTCATTAACTTCGTGCGAGAAAATGGCCTCCGGGATCCCATCATCCAGTTTGGTATGAAAACTATCATGTAAGAAATCCAAAACGCTGACGATTGCACTTCCAAATTCCTGGTTACCGCAAATCCTGTTGGTGAATTGATGTTATGTTTTGCAGATTGATCCCGAGCGTGAGAAACTACATAGAAGGCGAGAAAAACAAGGTTGGATCCACGACATCACCTTTGAGATTTTCTCAAATTCCCGAGTTTCTCTTATGTTTTTGGTTTGCCCCTTTTTTTCCTGGTTTCTCCTGGATTTTCTAGGTTGTTGAAAAACTTAGTGCGAGTTTGAAATCTAAAAGGGAGAGCTGGCGTTCCGAATTGCCGACGGTTGGACTGGGAAGAGACGTTCTTGGGGAATTGGAGACAGAGAAGAGCAAAGACGTCTCTTGGAGAGGAAAATGCTCGGGGACGGTGTACGTAACGAAAGATTCATCCTTTTCATTCTGTCGAGGAGTTGGTTTCTTGGGCGTAGATTTAGTTTTTCTGTATTTGTTGTGTAGGTACATCGGCGGGAGTGAATTGGAGGGCCACTTCGAGTTGACCAACAATGCGTATTCAATGTTGGTGGCCCATCCTCGTTCTTATGTATTTTTCTTTTCAGTACTTGGATTCTTTGTGCATTTATTATTTAACAAAAGACATAATTGTTCACATTTATGATGAGAAGGAGTGGTGTCAGTTGAAATAATGAGAAATTCCTGAAGCTAATGGAGGAAGCAGAGAAGTCATTTCCGTGTCTTATTCTTGATTCAGTTTTGTTTGTCCTAGTAGCGTTTATGTGCACGTTTTCATTGTATGACATTTCAGATGGGTCAACATTTTTAAAGTACTTCTACAAGTTCACGTATTGCAATTGGACACCATCACTTTAAAGAGTCGTTCTGTTTGGTGCCCATGATGGCCGTCTGGTGAAATAAATGGTTGAGGTAGCATTTATGGAGTTTCAAAGGCAGCTTAAGTTTCTTTTCCCTTAGCAACATGTACCCATTTCTGTAATTAGTTGCTCTCTACTAAACAGAGTTGCATTTTTTGGTTGAAGTCCAAGCACCAACTTTTTCTACATTGACATTTTGATTTTTTACCAGCAATTCATGCTGTACACTTGCTTCAGCTTGCATTTACCTACTTATCCTTCATGGCCCTTCGTAAGTCCATTATCAGCAGTTAAAATATCGTCTTGAACAGCGTCTGAGGTGATGGTTGAGTATTGTACGTTATGATATCTCAGCACATGGAATCAAATCACTGACATGATAAAATCTTCCATGCGACATTCCATATTTGACATGTGAAAATTATGTTTGCTGATTTCCATCAATACTAGTTTTTGAAGAAAAGATCCGTATCATTCATCAATAGACAAATACAAAGAATTAACTCCTACAAAGTTGCGACGTGGAGTCACCCGGCAAAAGTAAAAACCAGAAACTTTACGGAGAGAAGGAAAGATAAAATGCAAAATGTTCATCCTGGTTAAGTACTTAGGCGAATAACATATGCAAAGGAAAACAGCCTCAAAAGATGGCCTGTCCAGTAACATCTGAAATCTTGCTCATGCTACCTTGTTCTTTAAGTATGATCGCAATCACATTCTTGAAGTTTCCTTTATGATTTACAAGCTACAGCTTCTTGGTTAATCATGATAGCCATGTTTGTTTTCACAAGTCCTGCTTAAAGTGTGCCTTGTATTTTGTGCTTCGGTAGTCTGAGACTGTAAGCATTCTTTGGCTGATATCATTCCAGCTAGTGTCGATTTCATGCTTAGATTAGTGGGGTTTCTGTTGTGGACAAGTTGGTCTATTCTGTGGTTTTAATCACTTCTTTTTCTCTTTCCTCTAAAGATTATAAAAGTTTTGACGTGGGGTCTATTATTTGAGATTCAAGTTCATTTGATATTTATCTCAATCTCATCATGTACTTTCAGGTTTGCGCATACCAATCCCTTACACTTGGACATATTCCAAAGTGTTGCTCGATTTGAAGGGGAAGTAGTCTCTATGACAGCTTCACTTCTTGGAAGTAAGGAGAAAGCCTCTGGGGGACAAGTTTGTGGTAATATGACATCTGGTGGTACTGAAAGCATATTACTCGCTGTGAAGGCATCACGTGATTATATGAGAATGAAGAAGGGAATCACAAAGCCTGAAATGTTGGTTCTGTAACAGCTCCTTAGTTTAGTGCAAAAGATCTCATGTAGCTCCGAGTGTTTTTGAGATTGTTATTAGTTCTTTTAATGCAGGGTGGTCCCCGAATCTGCTCACTCAGCCTATGATAAGGCAGCCCAATATTTTAATATCAAGTTGTGGAGGGTCCCTGTGAATGCAGAATTTCAAGCTGATGTGAAGAGAATCAGACAGTGTATAAACAGAAATACAATTATGGTGCACCATTCTCTCTCTCTCTCTCACACACACACACACACACAACAGTGACAACGACAACAACAACTACATCAAGAACAACACACACATGAATACATTACGTGGACTCTCTCTCACACACACACACACATTAGAACACACAATGCACAAATACACAGAGTAGCTGTTATGATTCTGAACAACAAAATCTATGGTGTATATATTGTCATTCTCTTTGGATTGGCCTTATGTTGGACCTAACTGTTCAAAAATCTCTAGCATTATTTAACTGTTTATGAAGATTAAGATGCTTAAAATATTTTGCCCACTCTCTATGTAGATTAAGTGATTGAAGTGTTTGGTTATACATTTACATATCCAGCATACTGCGTCTTGCTTCAATAATTTTCAAGCTTACCTAGATATGTTTGAATTTGAAATCTTATTATTCAAAGTTTGAAGAAGAGTACCTTTCGCAAAAGGGCCAGCTCAAACTTGCTTGCTGAGGTCAGGCCTAGGTCAAGACTATTATACTAGCTTGACTTGCAGGAAGCATGACTTGAGCTCGAACACATCAAACTCCTTTTTTCAGTTCATTTGCTAGACCTGGTCATTGTTTTCTTCCATAGCATGTTTAGCAGGGATGAGTTATTTACACATTTTCAAAGGGCATGTGGTGGATAAGCTGCTCTACAAAAATTAAGTTGCAACTGTTGGTTTCTTGCTATTTTGTCATTTGCTAGCCCTGGCCATTTGCTATTTTGTCATTTGTAGTTATTTCTACTCATGGTGCATGAGTTGCTTGTTAAACCTTTCTATAGAGGTTACTGCTTTGCAGAATTTTCTCGTCATTTCATAGACTGCTTATGTTGGTATTTCTGTTTCATAACTTCAATGCCTTTATTAAGAGTGTTGGCCAACACATATGTCTTGGCTAATATTTGGTAACTAATGTATTTTAGATCTGTTCGGAAGAAGATGATACTGACATGTAAGTTTTGTCTTTCCAGATTGTTGGTTCTGCCCCTGGTTTCCCTCATGGCATCATTGATCCGATTGAAGTATGTTACAGTTCAATCAGTTATTATCTTCATTATTTCGATAACTTTTATTTGAAATGGTTTCATCTTTGGTTATGTTGAGTATCAATTTTTTCCTACCGACGACAAATGTTGCTGCTCGATGTCACACTCAGGGGCTTGGAGATTTGGCGACTAAGTTTGGTATTTGCTTGCATGTGGACCTTTGCCTTGGTGGATTTGTGTTGCCGTTTGCTCGTAGACTTGGGTATGTTTCAAACTGATCAACTGAGCTTGAATATCAGATGAAATTTTGTTTTCAGCAGATGGAGGAGTGTAGTATGACTAAGAAACCCATGGACACAGCTGCAGGAAGCTATCATAAATATGCAATTTACAGTCTCTGGCCCTATATTGATATGAAATGCTTTAAGGCTGTAGTTCCATCTGTCTAAATTTATCTACTTTCTAATACTGGTTCAGATGATTATTACCTAATTGCACTTCATCAGTATTTTTTGTTAGTGGAAACGTCAAAGGATGAAACTTCAGATGATTATTGCTTTTATCCTTAGTTTTGGTTACTGGAATATGCACTGAAATCGAAGTTGTGATTGCTAACCAAGATAACCAGCAAATAATTATTTACATTTCTTTCTTTCTGTTTCTTCAGGTATCCAGTACCTTCTTTTGATTTTTCAGTAGAGGGAGTCACATCAATTTCTGCAGATGTGCATAAGTATGGGCTAGCTCCAAAAGGTACAAGTATTGTACTGTATAGGGATCACGAGATCAGAAGGGTAAGCTGCGTCCGCTGATTCATCAATAGTTTTGTTGCAAGTGCCAAAGCTAGTGTGGTAAAGCAGTGTGCACCAAAATTAAGTGCTTCAAGTAGCTGCCAACACTGAGTCTGAGTCATTATGCATAAACATTCGAGATGACTCAGATATGACAGCAGGAATTGGTCATTGCATTGCTACAACTTTATCTTACAATCTTTTCGCGAAGCTCTAGCTTGACATTCTTCTTGACATTTCTGTTCATTAGGATCAAATTCTATTGCATACTCTTTTGAGTTTCACCTTTCATTGCATGCATTCTTTTGATAAATTCTAACTTTGTTTTCCTCATGACGGTTTCATTGCCCGTTTTCATGCCAATGCTGACAGCATCAATTTGTTGCTGGTGAGTCAATATTTCTTATTTGATTTAATTTTTACCTTACATTTTTCTTGTATTTCCTTTTGTATTGCAGTTGTGTACTTGAATCTAATCATGATTATATAAAGTTCAAATGTTGTTGTTTAAGGATTCAAGCAGAATTCGAGCATAGCTATTGAATTCTGCATTGTTGGTCAAGCGGAATTTGATCCATAGTTATTGGACTCGAGCAGAATTTGATAAATAGCTATGGAATTTTGTTTCACGCTTGTTAATAGCCTTATTATTTTCTTTCAGTGATGGATGTATTTTGATCCTTAGTTTTATCTAACACACTCTTATAACAACTGCTGATTTTTAACATATAATCAACTGGATGATCGTACTCTATTACATGCTAATTCTCACACAAGCTTATGATAGGTTGATATCAATTTTGCAGTCCTGGTGTGTTACTTGGGGACCAGTTGAAATGGTAACCAGGGTGCACCTTGAAAGTTAAATTGTTTAAGCCCGCAATAAGTCCTTGTGTACAGAATGGATGAAAAGACAACCATAAAAGAAAGAGGTAGATATATGTTGTCCTGAACTATGGTGAACCTGAAAGACACTTTCAAGTATCATACAACTGGGGAATGTTCTGAACAAGGGGAAGATCAGTCAATCTTACATATAACAAGAGACAAGAGACTGCAAATCTTTTACTGCTTTTGTTTTCCAGTCTTTTCTTCTTTGAAAATGGAAACTGCGCTCCCGTTTGTTGTGAGTGTGCAGTAGATGAAGCCAGGAAATTGGATGATTGATATTTAGACACAATAAGTGAGCAAAAGCCAACCATGTCGGGAATACTTGTATAGAGGAAAAGTAAAACGATGCATAGTATGCTTGTTTTCATAATGTGAAACACAAGAAAGGGAAAATAAGATTTATCGCTGATAAATCTTATTTATCAGTAGAAAAATGTTATCATTAGTATTTTTCTAATGATTTTTCAGCAATAAAGAATATGTCAGAACTTAGATCACTCTTGCATGGCCGGTCCCAAGCCCACATAAAGGAGGAGGGTTGCGTTAGGCTTTCGATAGGTAGCGTAAAACTTTGTCGAATTTTTATACCATGGATTATACAAATTATGAGCATTGTGTTGGGGCGTATCCCCTTAGCGACGTACTGCAGAGCCCAAATGTTGTAAAAAATAAGCAAGGACCTCTATATTTTCACTCGGATGTAGTGAATCAATTACATAGAGGGTTCCCATGTCATGGACGGGTGTGGGTAAAGAAGTTAGTCTCGCTATATTGTTGCCCGAATATAGTGAACAAATTGCAAAAAGGGACTCCGTATTTTTACTATGAACGGATGCGGTGGTAATATAACTAGTCCTAGATAATAAGATTCATATTGGTCCTTGGAATATCGAAATATTGTTCGATAAGCTAATGGAGGTGAATTAGCCGACCCCATCTAGTATGGGAAAAGGCTTAGTTGTTGTTGTAAGCTAATGGAGGTGATAGATACTATGATTCATAAAAAGATTTATATCCTATGTTTACAAGAGACAAAGTGGATTGGAGAAAAACAAAAGAGATTGAGGATACACATTTTAAATTATGGTACTCAGGAAAGGAAAAGACTCAAAATAAAGTTAGTATTATCATAAATAAAGATTTAAAGGATAGTATAGTAAACATACAATGATATGGCTACCAAATCATGATTTTGAAATTAGTGCTAGGATTAGAGGTTTTGAATATAATTTGTGCTTACGCACCCTAGGTACGACTAGAAGATAGTATAAAAACAACTTTTTGGGAGGAGTTAGATAAGGTGATTCAAAGAATTCCACAAAGGGAGATGATTTGTTTAGGAGGAGACTTAAATGGACATGTCGGTAAAGAGGCAACAGGATATCAAGGTATTCATGAAAACTTTGGTTTTGGAGATATAAATGAGGAAGGTAGGGAGATTTTAAATTTTGCTATGGCATTTGATCTCTTTATAGTCAATACAATCTTCAAAAAATGAGATGAACATTTAATTACTTATAAGAGTGGCTTATCACAAACATAAATTAATTATTTTGTTTATAGGAAAAAGATAGATCGTGTTGTAAAGCAAACAAACAAACAACAACTAAGCCTTTTCCCATACTAGACGGGGTCGGCTACATGGATTCTTTGTTTCCACAGATCCCTATCGTGTGCCATGTTAGCAGTTAACTCCCAATAAACTAGATCATTCTTTATTGTTTCTTTCCAACACTTTTGTGGTCGTCCTCTACCTCTTTTAATACTTTCCAAATTTAGTTTCTCTAACCTTCTTACAGGTTCTTCTTTTGATCTTCTTTCTATATGTCCAAACCATCTTAAACGATGTTCTCTCATTTTATCCTCTATTGGTGCCACTCCTAATTTGTTTCTAATAACCTCATTATGTATACGGTCTTTTCTTGTATGGCCACTCATCCATCTCAACATCTTCATTTCTGTCACAGACATCTTTTGTACATGTTGATGATTAACTGCCAACACTCAGAACCATAAAACATGGCAGGCCTAATTGCTGCTCTATAATATTTACCTTTTAATTTTAATGGTATCTTCTTATCACAAAGAATACCTGATGCTCCTCTCCATTTTAACCAACCAACATTAATTCTATGTGTAACATCTCCATCAATTCTTCCATCACTTTGAAAAATTGACCCTAGGTATTTAAAACTTTCCTTTTGGGGAATGCAATGTGTGCCAATTTTAATTTCTATGTCCTCTGAAGTAGCCAAATGATCAAACTTACATTCCATATATTCTGTCTTTGTTCTACTAAGTCGGAGGCCTTTGTTTTCTAATGTTTCTCTCCATAGTTCCAATTTTCTATTAACTTTTTCCTTAGACTCCTCCACTAATACAATGTCATCTGCAGAAAATAACATACACCAAGGTACTTCATCTTGAATATGTTTTGTTAACTCATCCATCACCATTATAAATAAGTATGGACTTAAAGTTGATCCTTGATGTAACCCAATATTAACTTCAAAGAAGTCTGTCGTTCCTTCATGAGTCCTCACACATGTTTTTGCATCATCATACATGTCTCTTATAAGGTTAATATATGTCAATGGGATACCTCTTTTTTTCAAAGTTCTCCAAAGAACCTCCCTCGGTACCCTATCATAAGCTTTTTCTAGATCAATAAATATCATGTGACGGTCTTTCTTTTTTGCTCTAAAATGTTCCATAAGACGTCTCAGAAGGTGAATCGCTTCAATAGTAGATCTACCTGGCATAAATCCAAATTGGTTCTCCGTTGTACTTGATACTTGTCTTAACCTACGTTCGATAATTCTTTCCCATAATTTCATAGTATGACTCATTAACTTGATACCTCGATAATTCGTACAATTTTGAATGTCTCCCTTGTTCTTATATACGGGTATAAGTGTACTTGCTCTCCATTCCTCGGGCATCTTTTGGTTTTTCCATATTTCATTAAATAGTCTTGTGAGCCAAGTGATTCCTATTTCTCCTAGTATTTTCCAAACTTCTATAGGAATATTATCTGGTCCTACCGATTTACCACTCTTCATATGTTTAAGAGCCTCTTTGACTTCATTCTTTTGAATACGTCGGTAGAAATTGTGGTTTATATACTTTTCTGACTTGGCTAAATCTCCTAAACTAATACTAACATCTTTATTTTCATTAAAAAGATTATAAAAATAGTTTTTCCATCTATTTCTTATATCATCATTTGCCACTAGAATTTTTTCATCCTCGTCTTTGATGCATCTAACATAATTAAGATCCTTAGTTTTCTTATCTCTAGCCCTAGCTATCCTAAAAATATCTCTTTCACCCTCTTTTGAGTTGAGTTTTTTATATAAGTCCTCCCAAATCTTAGCTTTTGCTTCACTAACGGCCTTTTTTGCTTCCTTCTTTGCTTTCTTATAAGCTTCTAAAGTTTCACTAGTTTTCTTAGCGTAATGTAATTTGTAACATGCCCTCTTTGCCTTGATTTTATTTTGTACTATTTCACTCCACCACCAAGCTTCTTTTTGTGCCGGTACACCTCCCTTAGATACCCCTAACACATCTTTCGCCACTTTCCTAATATGTATAGCCATATTGTTCCACATATCAGAGGGTGTGCCAATATAATTCCAAACATCTCCTTGAAGGACTTTCTGTTTAAATCTACCTTCTTTCTCGCTTTTGAGGTTCCACCATTTAGTCAATAGATCGCGTTGTAAAGATTGCAAGGTAATTCCAGGAGAAAGATTAATCACCCAACATCGACTTTTAGTTATGGATTTAGAGGTAAAAAGTGGACAAAAAAGAAAAGAGTTCATCAAGCTATTTGGACTAAGTGGTGGAACCTCAAAAGTGAGAAAGAAGGTATATTTAAACAAAAAGTCCTTGAAGGAAATGCCTTAAATTATGTTGGTATACCTTGTGATACGTGGAATAATATGACTATATATTAGGAAAGTGGCGAAAGATGTATTAGGTGAATCCAAGGAAGTTGTACCATTATAAAAAGAAGCTTGGTGGTGGAGTGAAGTGGTGCAAGATAAAATAAAGGCAAAGAGGCCATGTTACAAATTACATTATGTTAAGAAGACTAGTGAAACTTTAGAAGCTTATAAGAAAACAAAGAAAGAAGTGAAAAAGGTCGTCAGTTAAGCAAAAGTTAAAATTTGGGAGGATTTATATAAAAGCTCAACTCAAAAGAGGATAAAAGAGATATTTTTTAGGATACCTAGGGCTAGAGATAAGAAAACTAAGGATCTTAATTTTGTTAAATGCATCAAAGACGAGGATGATAAAATTCTAATTGTAAATGATGATATAGAAAATAGATGGGAAAACTAATTTTATAAGTTTTTTAATTAAAATAAAAATGTTAGTAGAAAGACCTTCATATTATATTTATTGATTTAAAAAAAGCTTACGATAGAGTATCAAGGGATGTTTTTTGGACAACCTTTGAAAAAGAGGTGTTCCATTGACATACATAAACCTTATAAGAGACATGTACGATGTTGCAAAAACATGTGTAAGGACTCATGAAGGAATGACAAACTTCTTTGAAGTTAATATTGGTTTTACATCAAGGATTAACTTTAAGTCCATACTTATTTATAATGGTGATTGATGAGTTAACAAAACATATTCAAGATTAAGTACCTTGGTGTATGTTATTTGCAAATGACATTGAGTTTTAGGAGGAGTCTAAGGAAAAAGTTAATAGAAAATTGTAATTATGGAGAGAAACATTAGAAAGTAAAGTTTTCCGACTTAGTAGAACAAAGACAGAATATATGAAATGTAAGTTTGATCATTTGGTTACTTCAGAGGACAGAAATTAAAATTGGCACACATTGCATCCCCAAAAGGAAAGTTTTAAATACATAGGGTCAATTTTTAAGAGTGATGAAAGAATTGATGGAGTTGTTATACATAAAATTAATGCAGGTTGATTAAAATGGAGAGGAGCATCATGTATTCTTTGTAACAAGAAGATACTATTAAAGTTAAAAAGGTAAATATTATAGAGCAACATTTAGACCTACCATGTTTTATGGTTGTGAGTGTTGTGTAGTATCATCAACATGTACAAAAGATGTCCGTGGCAAAAATGAAGATGTTGAGATGAATGAGTGGTCATATAAAGAAAGATCGTATACATAATGAGGTACATAATGAAGTTATTAGAAACAAATTAGGAGTGACACCAATAGAGGATAAAATGAGAGAATATCATTTAAGATGATTTGAAAATATAGAAAGACGATCAAAAGAAGTGCCTGTAAGAAGGAATGAAAAACTAGATTTTGAAAGTATTAAAAGATGTAGGTAGAGGACGACCACAAAAGTGTTGGAAAGAAACAATAAAGAATGATCTATCTTATGTTGAGTTAACTGCTAACACATGATAGGGCTCTGTGGAAACAAGGCTTAGTTGTTGTTGTTGAAAGAATATGACAGAAAATTTAAAGTGGCAGTGTTGTCTAGATCTCATCTTGCTAGTGTTTCCACTATAATGTCACACTATCTTCGATTTCTTGACACAAAAAATTCGTTATCATTTGCCATAGCCACTTAGACTATTAAGCAGTTTCATTGGAAAGGCTAAAATCTTTCATTGTGATGCATATTGGAGGCTTCCCTAGTACAGTGGGTTAGTTAAAGTTTTATGCTCAACTTTCCTTCATCATCGTTAACCATTTAAGAGAAAAGGAAGAGAAGAAAGGACTCTCAAACTTCAGTGAAAATAAATTCGTACTTGTGCAACTACTTTCATTTGCTGCATATAATGTGTATGCTTTAAAAGTAAGAGTTGTATTTGATGAATGTTACCAAATTGTATTAATAATACAAAATCTTTATGAACTCTTTTGCCAACTTACAACATGAGCTTCATGGTCATTGTGTTGTGTATGATTTCTACTAGCAATTTGGTGACAAATTATTTGTTTCTGCAGTCAGTGGCAATCTTTTTGTTATTAGAATGTTTCTGCATCTGCTAATGCACTATTTCTAATTCATGATTCAACTGCATTCTTGTCAACAGTCACTGAGTGGTCTGGTGGGCTGTATGTTTCTCCAACCGTAGCTGGGAGCAGGCCCGGTGGTCTGATTGCAGGAGCTTGGGCTGCGATGATGTCATTAGGTTTGGATGGTGCGTGATCCATGCAAATATTGATCATCTTTATAGCAAATTATCCTTGTTTATCCACTTTCTTCTTTTCTTTAATGCCTGCAAATATTTAGCAAGCTTCATCTTGTTTATTTCACAGGATACCTTGAAAACACTAGACAAATTATGGAAGCCTCAAAGAGTATACAGAAGGGGCAAGCTTTAAGAACTTTTGATATCTCGTTTCTCTTTTTTGGTGGTTAACAAGACAAATTGCTGTCAGTGTTTTACATATTTAACCAGTCCTTTCTTCTTTCAGGATAAAGGAAATACCAGAGCTGTTTATCATTGGACGGCCAGATATGACAATTATTGCATTTGGCTCAAATGAAATAAACATATTTGAGGTCAATGACATTATGTCGTCTAGAGGGTGGCACTTAAATGCATTACAGAAACCAAGCAGGTTAGCTTGGTCACATTTGTTTACTTGGTTTTAAGATCGCCCACAACTCCCCTTTCTCATTTTGCTGAAGCTCTTTCCTTTATCGGATTCTATCAGCATCCATATCTGTGTGACTCTCCAGCACATTACAGTAGTGCATGACTTTTTAAGAGATCTGCAAGAATCTGTAAATATAGTAAGTTAAAGATTTGACAATTGTCTCCTCTAGATTTGACTATGTTTTGTTTTTTTCAGTGTCAATTAACATTTTCTTCCCTCTGAATTTGAAGGTGAAGAAAAACCCAGGTTCACACGCAGGTGGGTTTGCTCCTATTTATGGTGCTGCAGAGAAAATTTCTGATAGGGGTATGGTGAATGATATGCTTGTTGCTTTTATGGATAGTACTTGCTAATGCTTGGCTTTCATTTCAATGCGTTCATTAGGATTGGGGAGAATTGTTTTCCTATACTTCACATGCATTATGTGCTACCTTTCTCTACAGTGATATCCGTTATTGTTTATAACGGAAATTTATTGGTTCCATAATTATTCTCTAGCAGACATTTGATTGACTGCCCTATGCATACACTAGCATGGGATAACATCACAGGATTTCGGTCCTATTGTGTTGGCCTTTGGGATCGGAGTAATAATTAAGACTTAAAGGAATCGACGGAAGGGCACCACCATGAGTGGAGCCTGCGGCTTAATTTGACTCAACACGGGGAAACTTACCAGGTCCAGACATAGTAAAGATTGACAGACTGAGAGCTCTTTCTTGATTCTATGGGTTGTGGTGCATGGCTGTTCTTAGTTGGTAGTGCGATTTGTCTGGTTAATTCCGTTAATGAACGATGAACTGCGAAAGCATTTGTCAAGGATGTTCTCATTAATCAAGAACGAAAGTTGGGGGTTCGAAGACGATCAGATACCGTCCTAGTCTCAACCATAAATGATGCCGACTAGGGATCGGCGGATGTTGCTCTTAGGACTCCGCCGGCACCTTATGAGAAATCAAAGTCTTTGGGTTCCGGGGGGAGTATGGTCGCAAGGCTGAAACTTAAAGGAATTGACGGAAGGGCACCACCAGGAGTGGAGCCTGCAGCTTAATTTGACTCAACACGGGGAAACTTACCAGGTTCAGACATAGTAAAGATTGACAGACTGAGAGCTCTTTCTTGATTATATGGGTGGTAGTGCATGGCTGTTCTTAGTTGGTAGAGCAATTTGTCTGGTTAATTCCGTTAACAAACGAGACCTAAGCCTGCTAAGTAGCTACGTGGAGATACCCCTCCATGGCCAACTTCTTAAAGAAAAGAGACTGGCCATTTAGGCCACGGAAGTTTGAGGCAATAACAAGTATGTGATGCCCTTAGATGTTCTGGGCCCGCACGTGCGTTACACTGATGTATTTATAGTTTATAGCCTTGGCCGGCAGGCCCAGGTAATCTTGGGAAACTACATGGTGATGGGGATAGACCATTGCAATTGTTGGTCTTCAACGAGAAAGACCTAGTAAGCGTGAATCATCAGCTGGCGTTGATGTGAAATGATTTTTTAATTTGGAGGTTATGGAGATCATTTGAGTAGAAATAACCTCGACTCTTTTTAGAATTCCATTCTACACTTCATTCATATGTCAATCTTCCTCCGCAGAACACACAAAGCAGCAAAAACTTATTTTGCGAACTTATAAATGAGTAGAATCTAGATCATTTCCTTTCAAGCATCAAAAGGCTTGTGTAAATCATTGAATGAGTGGCAAACCAAGGCGGGAAACGGAGAAATCAGCTGCAACTTGCTGCTACATGTGATAGTGCAGATTTTTCGTGATTTTGTGAACTAAAAGAAAAGCAAAATTTATAATTTCACTTCCAATGAAAGATACTTGATTAATGCCATTATGTTCATTTTGTCTCCTCCGGTTATAGAGTCCAATAATTTATTCTAATAAGTTCGATTTGTTCCAAGGGAGACTCATGGGGAAGTTCGTGGTCAATTCACCTACAAAAATATGGATTGTGTTTTACCTATGCTTAATAAGGCTAGGTTGGCAACAATGTTACCTGGCTTAGTTCTGCTAAGGTCCGCAACCCTGGGGTTGCAATTTTTGCACTAGCCTTGAACTTGCGACCTCCTTCAGGTTACCATCCAACCAGGTGAGTCGCACTTCTTTGTAAGCTATTAGATGTTTTGGTGTAGATTAGGACATCTTCATTTGGCATATACTTCATATTTTAGAAGACAAAAAGAAATCTGGCAAGCTATACTCAACCATTTCTTTTTAATTTGATGGCAAGGAAATCCTGTGACATCGAGAAAAACCTATATGACAGCGACACCCTTAGTTCCTGACTTACCATCATGCCATGATCCAATTTTGTACTTAATGAACATTACATGGGTGACGATGATCTCTTGTCCTCCTACAGTGTCCTTGGGAATTAATGTGGGTTCAAGAGTTTTTCTAAAATTACTTTAATTTTAAACCCAGAAGCATGATTAAAACGTAATTTATAGAAGGTTAGACATTCACAGCAAATGCATAACGAGCTTAGTTATAAGCAAATCATTTTATGTGCCCAAACATCTAAAGAGTCAAAATATCATGAGATTCTCAATGTGCCCAAACATCTAAAGAGTTGAAATATCATGAGATTCTCAGGTCCACTGTGATACACAGAATTTTATCCGTTTTGCTGAAATCATGAGATTGTCAGGAATAGTTATTGCTGCTGGAAACGTCCAAGATTGTTTTACCACAGCAGAATTTGTCTGATCCAAGACACTATATTCCGCATACAATTTCTGTTAAATTGGTCTATCTATAGGATCATGTTTAAGATTGATTTACTAAAAGCAGAACTTGCCTCGTCCCAGACTCTCTGTTCGAGATATCGTTTCTTTGTAACTAGACTACCTATAGGATCATGGGTTTGTGAGCATTTATAGGATATCCATAGGATCAAGTGTTTTCGTGTATATCAGCACGTGTGTTCATGCTCGTGTGATTTAATATGGTAATTTGTTTAATTTTCATAAGCATCTGGGGAATAACCTGTCCTTATAAGTTGTACCGGATAATTCGTTTGATGGTCATAAGCACCCAGGAAACTACCTCTGCATACCAGGTGTATTAGAAGACAAGGAAAAAACTTCAATTTCTTGTCATCAACACTGTTGGGTAGACCTGTGATCGCCCAAATATTAAGATTGCTGGGACATTATTCCAAAACTGAATTGAAAGCGATTGTACCAAGAAACCCAGAAAGTAAGGAAAGAATAAACAAGGTGACTATCAAACTGAATACTTAAACAAGACATCATCATGGATACTCCATTCAATCCAAAGGTGATGCTTCTGTTTTCGGATTGAATTTACTCAGTCGATATATAGTTGATTAGTTGCAAGCCAAGAGCGGATGAAGTTAGGGCGAGACAACGTGAGTCAATGTTAATACATCAATATGAAAATCAGCAAGGTAAATTGCTGATACATCATCGGAGGGGAACAAAGTCGGAAAACATGAATGCAGAATGGAAGAAAAAGTTTCAAATTTCAAAAGATTGTGTATGAGAATAGAAGGTGAAAAGAAGAAGAGAGCTCAGCCCAACATGATTCAAAGCAGCAAAATCCCAGAAATCGCACTGAAAATCAGATTTATCAAGACAACTTTTTTTGCAAATAATCGATATGAGTACCACTTGCGTCCTCGATGACAACGGACATGAAGTTGTAGAAGGGCACGTATTGATGCTGAAAATTGGGAGGATAACATGGCAAACACTCAGGAGTCTTACGAAAGAATGAACACGTAACAAAAACCTCAAGAGATCCAACAAAGGCTCGGGCAATGACGTCAACTGATCCTGAAGCACAAAGTAGTGGTGGGGGAAAGTTGGCACATCCCAGCCATGATTTCAGCGAGAAGAAAGCAACGAGAAAATAGAAGTTATTGAGAGTCATGTCCATAAAGACAAATCCATTCTCGGTGACCACAATAAAGAAATTATCTTACAAGGGGTTCTTTGAACCTAATGCTCACTAAACAAAGGAGGTCATATTAGATAAGTATGCCAGCTTTTCTTTTGTTTTGATTGTGTAAATTTTTATTTGTCTAAGTGGTGCAGCGGTCACAAGGAATATTGCATCGTCATCAAAGCGTTACTCTCCAACCAATGTTTTGATTTACATTCTCTCTTTTTCATCACTCTCTTTTTAGGAATACACACTTATTTCTCATCTCGTCAATGGTAAAGTACCCAACATTACCTTTGGTCTATGGTAGGTTTTGTAGTGTTAATAATTCATACCAATTCGCTCAACTTTATCAATGTCGTAACATTGTTGAGAATTCTTTTTGGGCGGAGTTGTGTTGAGACTTCGGTCACAAATCAAAATACTATCGATTTATATTGGTAGGTTACTCTGAAGTTTTTCAATTACTCCAACCATTTTCCTCTAGGTCATGGTGAACTCATGGCTGAGCATGTGTTGGAAAAACTATTCATTCCTGAGTGTATATCATTAGGAGAGAAGCAAAGATTCCTCTACTCTCGAGACTTATGGGGTTAGGGCATTGTCTCCTTCTACCGACTGAATGACGACTAAGATGCCCTTCCCTCTGTTTGGTCTATTGGTTTGTGCTTGTTAAGGGAATCTTTGTTCCTATTTATCCATATGTAACTATAGCGGGTGGAGTGGTTACTATGAACTTTGTAGTGTCCAAAATAGCTGTAGCCAACTTGTGATTGGTGGAGGGGTTTTTCTGCCATAGGTTTCACATAATCCAAGAACAGCCGATGAATATAAAGAGTGATGGTTCACGGCAATCTTTGCAATTTTCGATAACTGAAAAAACTTGTACAGACTTTCACGAGGTCAACCTCTGCTGGACCCAACTCTTTACCATTTGCATTGGTTTATCCGATTAATCCTCCTCCAAAGCGTTTAGGTCATGGAGGTGTACTATCTTCACGTTTGTTAAGACTTTCCACTTTTTTATCACCTAGATAGATATCTCGTCTTTTATTATTTTTTTATAGGATCCTATTATTGAACCTAATGATGAAGATAGTAAGGATCACATTCTACTGTTCGAGAAGAAATCTCAGTGGTTGAGCTCGTCTTCGTTTCTCTACTGTAATTCATTCATTCCTAACCTTGATCTCGACTTTGGACATGTAGCTTGTGTTGAGGAGGAGGAGTTCATGAAGTCATTTCACTGGATCAAGTGCCGCCTTCTAGAGCATCAAGCCCAACATGGGGGTGACGGAGATTGACTTCTTCAATGATGATGTCCCTCTAGAGGTCCCTGACGATTTTTTATTCACTTGAACAAACAGTTGCCCTGCAACCATAGAATCTTGACTAACTATAAATTAGGGCTAATTATACGTGCTGACTAAGAATGTGACCTTGTGTCCAGAACCGAATTAATAATTTAAATGATTTCAGATTTAAAAGTTTTTGGATCCAGCTAGCAAATGGATATCCAGATCTAGTTTAGCATAAATTTCTGGATTTGATCCCATCTGACTGTAAATCTGTTGACTCAATATCCCAAGTAAACTATTACCAGGTCGAGCCTCATTTTTTTAACTTCCTATCGGTACTAGTTAAATTTATTGATACACCTCTATATGAAAGTTAGAGTAAATGCAACTTTTAGTACTTGGATTAAATGCATTAAATATTGGACCTCTTGGTATACGCAATCGTATTGACCCATTAAGGAAGAGAGAGAGAGAGAGAGAGAGAGAGAGAGTCTCTACTGGAATCAAACTAGCAAATGGATATCCACTCAATATCCCAGGTAAACTACTACCGAATCGAGCCTCATTTCTTTTACCCTCCCTAATTAAATTTATTGGTATACCTCTAATATAAAAGTTGGATTAAATGCAACTTTTAGTACTTGGAGTAAATGTATTAAATATTAGACCTTTTGGTATACAGCTAGCAAGCTTATTGATCCATCAGTCTCGGGCATCTGATTTTAGCTTCTTGAATGAATCGTCCAAGAACTGAAGAAATATCAGTAACAGAAACGAAAGGTGAAAGGGAGGAATTTAGAGGATCCTAAGTTGGGGAGAACAGTAGGGCATGTAAGTCTTCGCTTAGTTTTAAGGGTCTGTAACCCCATGTAAGTAAGACATGACCCAAAGGTCAACAGCTCATAGGCTAGGGGGGTTTGCTCTCTGTAACAAGGTCAAGAGTTCAAATAATCAAGTATGCATCTGATATGGTTTGCCTAAACCAGCTTGTTTAATCAAAAAGAAAAATCTCTAACGTAAAAATAGTCATGGTATTACATACCAAAATCATTCAAGAGATTGTAAAATATATACTTGCACAAGGCCCAATATTCTAAAGGACGAACCCTCTTGTGAAGTAAAGTAGAGGGTGAGAGAAAGTTGTTAGAAACAGCACAAGAGAGAAGAGGGCTAACATGGGGTGAGTTACACATTGTGTCAGCCTTCATAAAGTTATTAATTGATGATCCTGAGTTCTTTAAGCCTTAGGATGATTAAGCTATATTATTTCATCAGGTTGCACGTCGGTTGAGCCTTGCTTTCCTTAAAAACCTATATCATGCAGGAATACTAATACTGCAGATGAATGCCCTGTTGCAGCACTTACGCTGAATTTTGATCATCTGTATCAACTTTTCTAGATTAGCCATTACCTAACTCCCCTATATTCAAGTGTTCAACATAATTAGTGTTAGTACAGCTCCCGCTCCATGACAAGGTGTATCAACTATGCTTGGTACAATATATGTCTCTATGATTAAGCTCGTGAGAAAAATGTGGAAGGCGTAGGGTTTCTTGTTCTTAAAGGTGACGATGTATCAACTTCGCCTTGCCACACTGCACAAGCTCAAGGTAGAAGGGTTTCCGGTTCTTAAAGGTGTTGAGAAATCGTAAAGAACTTCTAACAGGAGATGCATACGACTGAGGCTCCGCGCGTCGTCGCTTGGGCTCAAATCGTCCAACATGTTGCACACTGCTGAAGGAAACCTACGAGGGAGGTGCATCGATCATCCACCTCTCAACTACCAATAGGACTCATGGTATCGGTGCAGAAACCATGAATTTATTGACCTGTATATATCTGGTGATTGTAGAACGGGAAACACTCGGATTTTTTAAAAAACTTTAGATTTTGGGAGTTTTTTGTTGTCCTCCAACACATTCAAATTAGAAGGCCCTTTTCTTACGGTGGTACTCTTTGTTACAAGCCATTAATCTTATCTTTAACATATATGTTTTTATCTTTTAGGTAACGTATCCATGGAATCGAGGAAGATGTCCTATGTCTTCTTGTTTTTCATGCATTTATTGTCGAGAATGGCCAAATTCGACGTTACATATCTCACTTGGCCATTTTAGCTAAGGTTTATGACACACTGGTTTTACCTCCAACTTTTATGGGTTTTCCAAATTGTGTCAACTATGATTGCAAGTGTAATTGCAATCGATACATGTTGTGTGGTTTTTTTTGTATACAATACCTTTTTTCCCACACAACAATCATCATCGTATAATTTAATACACTTTAAACAAATCTCAAACCCATGTTTGCAACATGCTTTGAGAAAAGATCATTTGTTATGCCTTTGGTCAAAGAGTTTGCTAACATATCATCAATTGGCATATATAACATGGATATTTCATTTTTTTTAACTATATCATGAAAATAATGGTACATAACCATTATACGCTTGTTTATGAAGCTATTGACTCCACTCTTAATCAGAGTAATTGTTGCATTGTTGTTACAATAAATAAAACAGACTTGTTGGCTATATCTAACTTCAAATCATATATGAAGCGACCTATCCAAATGACACTTATTGTAGTCATACCGCAAGGCACATACTCAACTTTTTATGTATCCAATGCTATACAACTCTATTTCTTACAAACCCAAAAAACAACTCCACTTCCAAATAAAAATATTTGTCCAAAGGTTGATTTTGTGTTATCTTTGCTCCCAGCAAAGTCAACATCTTAGTATTCTACCACTTTTAGTTCATCTGCTTGAAAACATAGTTTTAAGTCTTTTGTTCTTTTAAGATATATTGGAATCCTTTTTACTACTATCTAATGTTGTCAACCAGGATTACTTTGATATCTAATTATAAGATGAACAATAAAGCTGATATCAGGTCTTATACATAAAATAACATACATCAAGCTACTGATAGCTTGTACATAAGGAACATTATGCTTGTTATCTTCCTCATTCGGACAATCAACCTTACTCAATTTGATCTATTTCGCAACAGGTATAGTTGCAAACTTATTGAGGATATAATCTATATATCTCTCTTGGCTTAGACATAAAAGTTTAGATTTTCTATCTCGAGAAATCTTTATTCCCATAATATAAGATGCCTCTCCTATATTCTTCATTTCGAATCATGAGACTTAGTTTTGACAATCATCTCATTGTCACTCTCAATCAACAATATATTATGTACATATAACGATAGAACGACAAAGTGGTTTCCACTATTTCAAACATACATATAGTAGTCAAGTTCATTAGCTACAAACCTAAGTTCTACAATAGCATTTTGAAAAGTCAAATACCATTTATGAGGTGATTGTTTAAGGCCAAATAGATATTTTTTCAACTATATACTTTATCCTCTTGGCCTTTAATATTGTATCTTTCTGATTGTTGCATATATATGATTTTATCTAAATATCCATTTAGAGAAACAATTTTTACATCTAATTGATGTAAATCCAAATCATAATATGTCGAAATTACCGGAGTTATCCTTATGGATGCAAATTTTGCAACAGGAGAATATGTCTTCAGCATAATCTATCTCTTCCTTTTGTAAGAATCACTTTATAACCAATCTCGCATTAAACTTGTTGATAGACCCATCAACTTTATATTTCTTTTTTAGAACCCATTTACAACCTATGATTTTCCTTATTTTTTCTCAGTCCTATGATTCAGATGAGTCAATAGTCTGTTGATAGGTCAAGTTATCAGTCAGTTCATATAAATCTACCAAATTATACACTTACTCTATAAGATAATTATGATAATTATTTAAGTAGGACAATGTGAATCTAAGTCTTTTATATCTACTTAAAGTTTTGGGTTGTTTAAGAAGATCATTATTATTTATAGATTCAAATGATTATGGATATAGATATACTAAATCATCAACACTTTCATCATCATTATCAATGATATCATTCTTAGTCTCCTCTAAGAATTCAACATTCCTACTTTCTATTAATCTATTGTTCTCATGATAAAATCGATATCCTTTAGAATCTTTAGGATATCCAATAAACACACATCTCAAGGACCTATTATCTAGTTTATTCTTACACTTATCAATGATCTTTACATATATTATAGATCCCACCTCTTGAGATGACCTAAGTTTGGTTTTCTTTTAAACCACATCTCATATCGTTTAGAGAATACAACCTTATACGGTACTCTATTTAATATATACACGGTTGTACTTACCGCTTCTCTCTAAAATATCCTTGATAGAGAATCATTGATTAACATAGACCTTGTCATATTCAGTAAGGTCCTCTTATATCTCTCTACTACACCATTTTGTTGAGGTGTCATGGGTGTTGTATTTTATTCTAAAATACTAAAGTCTTTCCAGAATTCTAAAAGTTGTATAGAGGTGTACTCTCCAACTCGATCAAATCTTAAGACTTTGATTGTATGGCTTAGTTGATTATCAATTTCTTGCTTATATTCTTTCAATACATCAAGTGCCTCAGATTTATCTGCTAAGATATATATCGAGTAATTATCAATAAAGATTATGAAATAAATCTTACAATGATGTAATCTCTAAATGGTTCACATAAACAGTATGAGTGATCTCTAGTAGGGTTATTGCCTTACTTATGCCTTTGAAAAAAAAAATTCTTGTCATTTTCCCTTGTATACGTGCTTCATACTTGGTAATAGTATTTTATTTAAATCTAGACAACAAGCAAAGTTGGATAATTTACTCAACTTTTTCAGACTTATGTGCCCTAGGTGTTTATGTCATATATTCATATCGACATTTAAGGAATAATCAATATAAGTAGAAGACCATTATTTTCATTGATATTAAGTTTGAACAATCCATGTTCAACATCAAACAGTCCATAGAAGGCTATTGTACCATGCTTTTCTATAGTTACCTTGGTAGGAACAAACCTAACTTCAAAACCTTTCTTAATCAAGGTAGGGATCGAAACCAAATTATCTCTTATTGATGACACAATTAATACACCAATCAATACAAGTGGTGTCTAAAAGACCCAACCTAAAGGACATCTAAGAAAGTGTTATTCTCATGTATATCCGATGTTTTCTTGATTTATATTCTTTTAGGTTCATAGCCCCTTACTTGTTCTTTGAGATATGTCTTGTTGATCTAGAATTAATATACCAACCAATTATTGTGTAGTACATGTAGAGACATTTAAAAATCATACAAATTATGTCATGCTTCTCTAATTAACTGTGTTGTTAAGTATTTCCACCGTTAGTTTCTTGTTATGGTAATACCTCTTTTAATGCCTCATTTTTCCATAATTGAAGTACTTGACTCGAGAAGTAGTTTTCAACGATTTCTTAAAAGATTAGCTGCCTTTTTTGTTATTCTTGACAAACTTTTTGTTTAACTTATTCTTTCTCTAGTTCTTTTTGGAGCTTGACTCTATCTCAACTTGAGCTATTAACAATTTATCTTTTTTGTTTTTTATTCATGTGTTCTTCAATTGCTAGTTTTAGGAGTAATTTAGAAAGATTTGTTTCAACCCCTCATCTAAGAGCAGTGACAACCATATTCTATAAAGGAAAAAATTGCTTAGGATAGTGGATATATGCATTGCTTCGAAGATGATCGATTTTGCTACAATTAAGTTTCTTGCCATTATCTGCATCTACTTTATATGTTCTACTATATTATCGACTTTCATTTTATAGGAGTTGTATTTTTGTAGTAACAATTAGACGTATAACTTGGTTGTAATATCATATTTAGTTGTTATTGAGTCGAACAACTCTTTTGCGGTCTCGTATTTCTCGAAGACCCTAATTAGATCATCCTCTATATATGTCACCATTATGGTTCTAGCTATTGTGTCATCGTTAAGGAATGCTTTATACATTTCCTTTTGTTTTTTTGTTGCATTAGGACTGGGGGTAGAATTATTTCCCTTAATACATAGTGTACACATTTCAGTTTTTATCAATTTCGATACACATATTCTTGAATTTATTTTAATTGTTTCACAAAAATAATAATAAGATGGTCTAAAAAAAAATCATGCAACATATAATAGATAAGACAACTAATAACCAATTATTAGAATGCAATTTGTAAAATATTCAAGTACTAAACTAAAAATAACTTCAAATACCAAAAAACAATTTCAAACAATGCTTAGGTACCATTTTAAAATATTTTCAATATGATTCTATAATTTCAGAACCAATCTAGGGATAAATTTGTAATTTTTTTCTATTTCCTATCATTGTAATTTTCCTAAAATTTTAGGTATAAACCGTTAATTTTGTTCGTATATCTGGTTTATTATTCAAAAAAATAGGAATATAACAATCAAATTATGCTCGATTTTTCATAGATTTTTCGAAACTGATAGGGGTTATAATAGTAATTTTGCCCCTAAGTTTGAATTTGTAATTATGCTTAAAGACAGAGGGCAAAAACATCTTTTGATTGAGTGGCAATCATGTAAATGTCTGCACGTTCAAGGACAAATGCAAAATTTAATAACTGACATTTGGTAAACTTTACAAACTGTCATACGACAAAATTATCCTTTCATCCGTTTAAGGGTAAAACTAGTTTTTACTTTAAAATATCTAGACTTTTTTTTATTACGATTTTAACACCGATCAGCTGTGAATTTTATAGAAATACCAAATAGTGATTTTACAAGTTTATTCTCGTGATTTTACAAAATTACAAAAGAGGACAAATAGATAAAATTACAGTTTTATCCCTTGGTATGATTTTAGGGGTTCAAAGATAAAAAACCCCTTAGAATTTTTTTTTTAAAAGATTATCTGCTACATATTTTGCATCACTTTTACATGTCTATTGCTATGTGTGTCTTTGTTTTGGTTTCTTTTTAGATAGCTTGATTGTTATTTTTGCCAAACACTTAAAAATGAGTTCTAGGATATGTGTGTCTGAACTGGGAAAAACAGAAAAATTAAACGGTCTGAACTTCCAGACATGAAAGAGAAGAATTCCATTGGCTCTAACACTAGAAGGTGTAGAGTATGTCTTAAAAGAAATAGTGCATCCTCCACCACCAAACGCAAGTCAGCAACAATTAGAAATGTATAAACATTTCTAAAAGACGATACCATAACAAGAACAATCATGTTAACCTATATGGAGGATGATCTTATAAGAATTTGAGACCGCGAAAGAGCTGTTTGACTCACTAACAACTAAGTATGATACAACTGTAAAATTATATGTGCAGTTGCTACTACAAAAATACAACTCTTTCAGAATGAAAGAAGGAGAAAATGTAGTAGAGCATGTAAATCACATGCTAGTGATGGCTAGAGACTTAGCCGTAGCAAAATCAGTCATCCCCGAACCGATGCAGATATCAACCATACTGAACAGTCTACCTCCATCATGGAACATGGTCACCATTGCCTAAGATTAGGGCCTGAAATCAACCTTTTTGAGTTGCCCCTAAAACTAGCAATAGAGCAAGAACATATTCTAAAAAACAAAAAGGAAAAATTGCTAGTGGTCTAGGATAAGTTAGCATCTAGCTCCAAATCCAACCAGAAAAAGAAACCAAATAAAAGGTTTGGCAAGAATAAAAGAAAATGCGGTCAAAGTTTTAAGAAATCGCAGGAAGATGCTTCTCGGATCAAGTGTTTCAATTGTGGAAAGATGGAACATTATAAAAGGGACTACTGCAATAAGAAAGGTAGAGGAAACAACCCACAGCGCGGACAGTCGGAGAAGCAGGATATAATCTGCATGATTTCAGAATGCCTATACTTGGACCGCCCAGTGACAGGTTGGTGGATAGACTCGGGAGCTACAAGACACATCTCGAAGACCAAGGAAGGGGCAATGGACCTGAAGGAATATCAACTTGAAGAACATCGTATGTATATGGGAAACAATACTTTCTCAGATATTCTGGGTATTGGATCCTTCCAAATATTTATACAAGGCAAACCAATTGTACTGACCGATGTGTTAATTGTGCCATCTATAAGGCGCAATCTAGTTTCCGTCCCTGCCTTAGTTAAGAAGGGTTTTGAAGTTAGGTTTATATCTAACAAGGTGACTGTGGGCAAATATGGGAGAATCTTATTCTTAGGAGAATTTGATGTAGAACAAGGACTGTTCAAATTATCAGACAATGAAAGTCATCCATCTTCTACTTATATTGAGAGTGCCTTTACTGTTGATGTAAATATGTGGCATAAACGCCAAGGGCATATAAGTTTGGAAAAGTTGAGGAAATTATCCAACTTTGACTTATTGCCCGGATTTGAGGACAAGACTTTCAATAAGTGTGGAACTTGTATACAAGGAAAAATAACAAGGAAAGTCTTTTTCAAGAAAATAACAAGGACAACAACCCTGTTGGAAATTATTCACACAGATTTATGTGGACCTTTAGAGTAAAGACACATCGAGGAAAGGGTTACTTTATAACCTTTATCGATTATTACTCTAGATATATGTATATATATCTTTTGACATATAAATCGGAGGCATTTGATGCTTTCAAAGAATATAAGTAAGAAGTAGAAAATCAACTAGGGCATTTGATCAAAGTCTTGAGATTAGATAGAGGAGGTGAATATACCTTGGCAGAATTCTTGGAAGCAAAGACTTTGGTATTGCTAAACAAAATATAATGCCCAAGACACCTTAGCAAAATGGTGTAGTTGAGAGATACAATAGAACCTTGCTGAACATGACAAGGTAAATATTGATTGATGCCTCTCTTCCAAGGGTATTTTAGAGAGAAGTAGTAAGTACAACTATTTACGTACTCAACAGAGTACCGTATAAAGCTGTATTCACTACACCATATGAGATGTGGTTTGGAGAAAAACCCAACTTAGGTCATCTCAGGAGGTGGAGATCTATTGCACATGTCAAGATCTTTGATCAGTCTAGAGATAAGCTAAACAACAGGTCCTTCGGATGTATATTCATTGGATATCCAAAAGGTTCAAAAGGATATCGGTTTTATCATAAGGACCATAGACTCATTGAAAGCAAAGATATTGAATTCTTAGAGGATACTACAAATGACATCTTAGAGAACAATGAGGAATATATTGATGATTTGGTAGATTTAGACCAATCATCTTTTTGAGCCCATAGAAGATCTTTCTCAAACTATCGATACCTTAAGTGGACATAAGAGGCCAAGAGCCACTCCATCCTAATTAAAGGATTATCACACTTATCTTGCACAAGAAGTTTATAATTCGGTAGATTTGGATGAGATAACTGATAACTTAACTTATCAGCAAGCAATGAACTCATCGGAAGCAACAAACTGGGAGAAAGCCATGGATGAAGAAATTGAATCTATTGAGCAAAACCAAGTATGGGAATTGACTGATTTGCCAAAAGGAAGGAAAGTTATAGGTTGTAAATGAGTTCTAAAAAAGAAATACAAGGTCGATGGTACAATCGACAAGTTTAAAGCGAGGTTGATTGCAAAAGGTTTTTCGTAAAAAAGGAGATATATTATGTTGAGATATATTCCCCAATTGCGAAATTTGCATCCATATAGATAATCCTGACAATATCTGCATACTATGATTTGGATTTACATCAGTTAGATGTAAAGACAACTTTTCTAAATGGTGATTTAGAAGAAATCATATACATGCAGTAGCTCGAAGGATTTGTGGTTGAAGGCCAAGAAGATAAAGTATATAGGTTGAAAAAATCCCTATATGGCCTGAAACAATCACCTCACCAATGGTATTTGACTTTTCAAAATGCCATTATAGAACTTGGGTTTGTGGCTAAGAAACTTGATCATTGTGTATATGTTTGGAACAGTGGGAGCCACTTTGTCATCTTGTCATTGTATGTAGATGACATATTATTGACTGGAAACGATAATGAGATGATTGTTAAAACCAAGTCATGGTTGAACTCGAAGTTTGAAATGAAGGATATGGAGGAAGCATTCTATATCCTGGGTATAAAGATCTATCGAGATAGAGGATCTAAACTCTTATGCTTGAGTAAGGAGAGATATATTGACTATCCTCAAGAAACTCAAAATGGGTGAATGCAAGTCTGCAGGTTCACCTGTTGCAAAAGGGATTAAATTGAGTAAGGCTGATTGTCCCGGTGAAGGAGACGATAAGCCTAATGTTCCTTATGCACAAGCTGTTGGCAGCTTGATATATGCTATGTTGTGTACAAGGCCTAATATCAGCTTCATTGTTGGTATTGTCAGTAGATATCAAAGTAATCCTGGTTGGTAGCATTGGGTAGCTATAAAAAGGATTCTAAGATATCTGAAAGGAACAAAGGACTTGAAACCGTGTTTTTAAGCAGATAAATTGAAAGTGGTAGGATACTCAGATGTCGACTTTGTTGGGCATGCAAGAAACAGGGTTATGTAGCATTGCATACATAAGAAGCTGAGTATGTTGCTTGTTGTATAGCTGCAACAAGTGTTGTCTGGATAAGCTGCTTCATATGAGATTTGAAGTTGAAAATAATAAACGAGCCAGTGGTTATCTATTGGGATAACAATGCAACAATTACTCTTATTAAGAGTGGAGCAGATTGCTCGAAAAGAAAGCATATAATGGTAAAATACCACTATGTTCATGATATAGTTATGAGAAAGGAAATATCCATCTCATGCATGCCAACGGAAGACATGTTGGCAGACCCCTTAACAAAAAGCATAACAGTGGAACTCTTCTCAAAACATGTTAGAAACATGGGTTTGAGATATGTTTGATTGTTGTATAGGTAAATAACCATACAACGGATATACATTGTTGTATAGGTAAATAACCATACAACAGATAATTTGTTGTGTAGGAAAATAACCACACAATAGATTTTGATTGCAATAGTAATAAAGAATCGACATAACTAGGGAAAACCCCTGAAAACTGGGAGGAAAACCAGTATGTCGATACACTTGGCTCGAATGACCAAGTAAGAGATGTTACAGTATGTGGCCATTCTCGGCTCAGGTAAGGGTTGGACTGACCATCCAGTCCGTTACCTGAGAATAGGCCCAGATTTGGTAACCGGTAACAGTCATCTGTTATAACTCCCAGACGAGAGAAGCCATAGGTAGATAAGCACGACGAAGGGGGAGCGCCTGCCTATAAAAGGCAGACACATACAGAATAGAAATACAGTGAAATATATTGAAAAACATACACAAAAGGAGTATTCGTCTATGTAAGCCCCTATGTGGGAACCTCGTGTCCTCACCCGCATACCATTCCGCTGTATCTTGAGAGGGTTGCAAATTAGAGAGGCCATCACCGGTTCCCTGCAACACAAGGAGAATCAAGTACACGGCTCATTCATCATGGTGAAGCATAAAACACATATTATTGGTCTTACAATATGGTTGGTAGGTCTTCAAACTTTTTCTTATCCCTAGGATGACTCTTGGTGCTAAGCGTCTCGGCTTTTACTTCCATTCCCTGATTCCAATTCTATTAGGTTCACGATCTGCTATTCATTCACTTGATAGAAAATTTATTCTCCAAGAGAATAGAAGGCCATGAAACCCTTCTCTTGTGCCTATTTCTGGTCATGGTTGTGATTATAATTGCAATCTTCTATTGTCATAGGGACCTCTCGCAAGTTTTCTACTCTCCTATCATCCTGCTCAAGGAGTCTTAGCATCTTGATCCAGGTTGCATGTCCCAGTTTCTTTTTCCTTTATTCTAGTCTCTTGGTCGATGCACCTTCGTGCATTCTTTGAGATTCTATATTTTTAATTATAGTTGGATGATGGTGTTCCAAGTGGCTTACATCTTCTTGGGACATTACTGATTGCTGGTCCTGCAGCTCTCTTTTCATTCATCGTTGCTTCCCAAGAGACGTTTTTGCTGCCAAATATTTAGAAAATGACGTGAGTGCTCATTTAGTGCTCTTTCCGAAACCAAGACCCGAGAGAGATTGGAAGGTTCTTTCGAATGTGCCGACACTACTTGTGCTGAGCTAACAAATGCATGATTAGAAAAATTGTGTTGCTTTTTGATCCTTCAGGCATCTACTATAGAGTTGGGCACGTACAACATAAGGGTGAACGCAGTGACGCGCGGTTTGCATCCAGCTGATGAATACATAGCAACAGAGAAGGAGAAGAAGGGGAAGACCAACAAGGATCTGATGCCTTTGCAGAGGTGGCTTGATGCAGAAAATGATGTAGCTTTAACAATTCTCTACTTGATCAGTGATGGCTCTCGCTATATGACCGGCAGCATTAACTATGTGGATGGAGAACTGTCCATGGTAAGGCCTCGAATGAGGTCCTATATTTAATTGAAGCAGTATTGCTCTTGAAATGGTATTGTGGCCTGTTAGTTTTCTGAACGGGAGTTTCTTGTTCATCTCTTTTTCTCTCACCTGTTTATCATATCCTGTCAAGCGGTAAATAAGAGATGACCATTGCTCTCTATCTTACTCCATCTAACCGCTGGAAAACACTTTTTGGAATCTCGCCAACCACAACCAAAATCGAGTCGGTTCATTAAATTGCACACAATCATTGAGTGCTTGGATTGGCCTGGTTCATGTAAGTTCAATTGGTGTGGCTTTAATATTCAAATATGCCAGGAACCCAATAAATAGAGAACCATGTTATACGGCACTAATTGGGGTAGGGATCACACCGTTGTGTAAGTGACCAAATCTTTCAATTCCTTAGTAACCAATTAAATTTATTAATAAAAGTCACATATTAGAAGCTATTTTTTGTTAAATGGGCTGAATAGCAAAGGTGACCAATTCATTTATCATCTTTTTGCTGATATCTTTAAATGGCGCTTTAAGTGGACCGTGATGTTACCTTCTTTCGAAGCAGATCCAATCAAGGTCCATATCCTTGATCCGAATTCCGAAGTGGTCAAAGGCGTTATTGTTTTGAACCTTGACCAAGTGACCACATGGTCTGGTACCTTTCGGTGTTTCCCTGCATCTGTTGCCTGCTAAGCTTACAAGTGCTTACAGTTAATTGGTGTTGTTTATATCACTTGCCATGCTAAGGTGCATTCCAATCGATACTTTTACTATGATGCATGCACACCCGTGTACGACACTCTGACACGCGACACCAGTACTTCTAGTATTATCTATTTTAAATATTTTTAGTTACTAAGACCCATCATGAATATAAACGAATTATTACTTTGTTAGTGGATTAACTTTTGAAATTTATAGTTTTCCTTTTATGTGGTTAAGTAAAGTGTATATATAAATCATATAGCATGTAAAATTGCCGTGTCCCTATCTCACTCATGTGATCTAGATATAGAGCTATCTGTGCAGGCCCAGCCTAGTTCTATGATGGCTCGGTGCACTAGCAGTCAACTAGTCCGAGCCATAAGCGGGCCTAGCCGAGAGATGGTTGGCGAATGTGTTTTCTACTCTCAAATAAAGTGGGTTAGCATCCAGAGCGTCAGGTCAATGGCAGCGCCGTCGCTGCTGGTGGGGAGTTCGACTCCCAGAGGATGGATATGTGGGTGTGTGTTAGGCTTCGGCCTCCTCTTTAACAAAGAAAAAAAGTGGGTTTGACTGCTTTGCCTCGTCTAGGATGTCACCGGTTTGAGCAGTCATAGATAGTTAAAAGGACTGGTGGGAGCATGGGCACTTTCACTTTTGGCTTCTTTTAACTCGTTCCATGATGATTACCTCTTGCTTTATCAATGGCGGATCTGAAACAATTAAGGTGGACGCCAATAGCCTTCGGTCCAAAGCGTGGTCTATACATTTTTATTGCTTGTTTTGAAGCAAAGTTGATGCGAGCTCAAAAATTAGTGGTTTTCTACCTAAACGTAATGCATATCAGCGACTATTCATTCGACTGCTTAGGTGGTGGGTATTCATTATTGTAAAATGGAGAACTTGGTGTAATTAACACTCGGAATGTCAGGGTGCTTGACTCACAGGATGCACGTCATGAGTTTGACTCCCGGGGCCTGAGTAAACCAAAGTTTGAATTCCTTTTCTCGTCTCCTGTTTTCATCCTTTATGCAGTAGTTTGGATTTTGAAATGCATCCAGATCCACGCTCGAAGTTTGGCAGATGCCGATTTTGAGCGGTATTGTCTATTGGTTGAATGCTCGAAATTGGGATCTCAACTGTGAGATATTAATGCCAATGATCAAATTAATAGCCGGGTTTCGAGCGAATTCCAACTATCTAGATGACACTTAGGTGGAGGATGGTAATAAGGTTAGAAACATGGGTGGTTAAAGGCCGGTGGTGAGAGGATGAACTGGTGGTTGTGGTGGCTTCTTCGATATTCAACTGGTAAGACAGTGATTTAACTGATCATACAACAAAAAAAGTGTATTAGTGGACCTAAGGCCACCGAAACGGAGTTGAGGTCTACCAACAAAATCAGCAAAGAGAAGGCCAAACAGAAACAATGCACTGGTGGTTGTGGTGGTTTCTTCGATATTACAATTGTATGCTGGAATATCTACAAATAGAGCTTTCAACTTATTCTCAATCTCCTTTTGAAGTAATTGCCAAGTGCAAAAACAAATACAAATAAGAGAAAATAAAATAAGCATGACAAAATACAATAAGAGAAGTAGTTAATCCATATCGGGGGCCTTTTTGCAATTGCTATGACTCATACCATTGCAAGCATTGCATCTTCTAATTAGTTTATCAATAACTATACTTTTATAAGAATTCCTATATAAAGGCATTTATTTGCCAGAGTTAAGACGTGTAACGGGTTGCATCTTTGATTTGGATGTTGCAATCTCATCAAGTGGGCCTCTTTAGCTTTTGAATTAAATGGGGCATCTTAAGATCGAATCATGTTAGAATATTATCCTAGAATATAATATGCTTTGAGGCATGCAGAAGTTAAACCTTCTGCTTTTAGCTTTATTGCCCATCTCGTTGCCTTGTTTGTCTTGGTTGGTCTTCAGGATGATTATTGTATTTAAGCATGCACCTCTATCTGTCATCCTTCTTATGGCATTTTGATATCTTTATTTTGAGCTTTCTTTCTTTACCCCATTTAGTATGAGAAAAAAGGCTTAGTTGTTGCTGTTGTTGAGCTTTCTTTGCTTTTTACTGAACAAGCTAAACATGAGCTGCTCAATGAAGTTATACATATTATTTACATGTAATTTTCTTGAAAAAGTATCAATTTTCTAGATAGGAATGAATTCAAAACTTTATTTTTCATAAAATATTCTTGTGGAATTGAAAGATTGCATCATTTACTTTTAATGTCATCATAGTTTTTGTTGCTTTATATACAAACGACTTATTCTATAATTTACATAATCAGCTTCTAAGAGGACTACACATGCAAATAGCTCTAGTTTATATCATTTGATATATGAGATCAACGCCCCACATCAAATTTGAGCCGTCCAAATGAATATATTTTATGGAAGGTATACATTTACTGACCTAATAATTCATATAAAAAAATCGTACTAGCTCGAATCTCACGTAGGATGTATGTCACATGATTGGCCCTATTTTTCTCATCTGCTTCTCCTTCCTTGCTTGATATGGACATATTATGGTGTTTCTTTCAATCACCAACTGTTGAAAGTTTTGTGAAAATAACCTAAGTGTTGAGTTTGTTCTTAAAAGCTGGCGTTTCATGTATTTGTTTTAGCCATTAAGTTTTCGAAATGATGTTTTGACGAAACCTGTGCACTTAAATCAGGTGTTAGCCATTTCAAGGTAAAAAAGACCAACTAACTCTAGTGAGTTTTATGTAAAGGAATGTACAATTGAGCACGAACATGTAACTTTGTTAACTTAAAGAGTTTCGGGGTGCCTTCAGTCATAACTTATCATTCAATAAAAACTCTCTCTCATGCACATGCACAAATATATATATATATATATATATATATATATATATATATAGAGAGAGAGAGAGAGAGAGAGAGAGAGAGAGAGAGAGAGAGATTGGTATATATTCAAACAAACATCAACCATCCATGAAATTTAAAAGCAACAACAACTACATGCATACTTTTTGTAAGTGCATTTTATTCACATAAGATTTATTGCATTTTAAATTCAAATTTTAGTAATTCATTAATTTAAGATTGATAGTTGAGATTTGTTTGAATTTGGTAGTACGTAGAAGTGCTAGCATATACTAGGTTCTCTCTCTCACTCTCTCTATGTAGTCTCTGCTCAATACTCAGTCATGTTAAATCTCTCGTGTTGCATGGTTCCACTCATTGAACCACTGTCTAGCTGCCTTTTATCACTTTATGCAACTTCACTATTACCCGAAATTGCCTTCTATTAATCAAAACCATTGTCACTACTATTAAAACCGCCTATAGAAAGAGTGAAAGAAAGAAAGGTTTTTTAGGTGATTTTTGTGACAACAATGACAATTTTCACTTATAGATGACAATTTCCTATGATGGGAAGTAGTAGAAGGTGATAGAAAGAAATGGTAGGTAGTTGAATTTGTAGAACTATGTGAAACGAGGGATTCAATATAATTAAGTATTGAGTATGGACTACATCTATATATACGCACATAATATATATATATATATATATATATATATATATATATATATATATATATATATATATATATATATAGTATATATATGGATCCTAACTATCCTGACACCTATTCACTCATGCTTTTAGGTGAAATAAATGTAATAAAATACCTTTAGTATTTTTTCAAAGCCCTTTAAAAATTTTAAAATTGTACTTATATTACCCAAAAGCAATGGGTGAGCAGTCGTCAATATAGGCAGAATCAAGATATATGTATATCCCATTAGCTACACGAAACAACTAACAACCGATGACATACCCTCAAATATTAGAGACATGGGATGTCGAATCTGTTTTTATGTATAATCTTGGAGTGAATTGTTTAGAATTCTTAGCATCAGAAATTTCCATTGTCAAATGAAATTATTAAGAGTTTATTGAATTTCACCCTAAAATTTCTCAGGTAGATGACTATATGACACCGGATGTTTCAGCCTCCAAATTATCCCAAAATGCATATCGAAATTTACTGAGTACATAAGCGGGTAATTCTAGAAACAATGTTTTTCCTGTCAAACTAATTCAATTATAAATTATGAATAATAAACTAACTATGCAACGTATCCACATAAATTAGAATTTTGTAAGAATAAGAGATTCAAAGATGGGCTTCTGAACTCCAATTTCGTCCTATTGGCAAGTGACTTCTACCATCCTTGTGAAATAGTAGACTGTAATCTGTTGGGAGTCGAACTCCCCACTAGAAGTTGTTGGAGGTTCACTCTTTCGACGACTGCTTGATGTTGGATCGATCCTGCCAGTAGTGTCTGTTTGCCGGTTTCGTGCAACGGAAGTTTTGTGTGTTTCAAGTTTCCACACAGGGGTTTCTTGGGAGAGGATCACAATATTTGTTTTGTAGACTTTTTCTTTTTGAATTTCTGTGTTTTTTTGTTCTGTATCAACTGCTTTATTTATAGGCAACTCGCTCCCCCCTCTTCCCGGATTTCCCTCCTGTGGCTTCCCTCGTCTGGAGCATTATTCAAGACATTAACAAAAATCTCGGTAACGTCCTCTGGTTATGATCCTTCCTTATCCATGCCACAAGTAACGGTCTAAATGGCCAATCCAACCATTACCTGAGCTGAGAATGGCCAGATCATATCATCTCCCACTTGGCCATTTGAGCCAAGTGTACAAACGTACTGGTTTCCTCCCACTCTTATAGGGTTTCACCTAGTACTGTCTTTTCATGACTGCTACTGCAATCGATACCCATTGTGTGGTTATTTTCCTACACAACAATTTATCCGTTGTATGGTTGTTTACCTATACAACACTTTTATCTGTTGTGTGGTTATTTTCCTACACAACAATCATACATACCTCAAACCCATGTTAGTAACATGTTTTGAGAAGAGATCCTCTATTATGCCTTTTGTTAAGGAGTCAGCTAACATATCTTCTGTTGGCATGTATGAGATGGATATTTCCTTTCTCATTACCATATCATGAACATAGTGGCTGTTGGCATGTATGAGATGAATATTTCCTTTCTCATTACCATATCATGAACATAGTGGTATTTTACCTTTATATGCTTTCTTTTTGAGCAATCAGCTCCACTCTTAATAAGAGTAATTACTACATTGTTATCACAATAGATAAGTACTGACTCGTCTGTTATTTCCAACTTCAAATCTCATATGAAGCATCTTATCCAGACAGCACTTGTTGCAGCCATACAACAAGCTACATACTCAGCTTTCTGTGTATGCAATGCTACACAACCCTGTTTCTTACATGCCTAAGAAACAACATCACCTCCAAATAAAAATATTTGTCTTGAGGTTGATTTGTTGTCATCTTCGCTTCCAGTAAAGTCAGCGTCTAAGTATCCTACCACTTTCAATTCATCTGCTTGAAAACACAGTTTCAAGTCTTTTGTTCCTTTCAGATATCTTAAAATCCTTTTTACAGCTACCCAGTGCTGTCAACCAAGATTACTTTGATATATACTTATAAGACCAACAACAAAGCTGATATCAGGTCTTGTACACAACATAACATACATCAAGCTACCAACAACTTGTGCATAAAGAACATTAGGCTTATCATCTCCTTCACCGGGACAATCAACCTTACTTAATTTGACCCATTTTGTAATAGGTATATCTGCAGACTTGCATTCACCCATTTTAAACTTCTTGAGGATATAGTCAATATATCTCTCCTAACTCAGGCATAAGAGTCTAGATCCTCTATCTCGAGAGATCTTTATTCCCAGGATATAGGTTGCTTCCTCCATATCCTTCATTTCGAACTTGGAATTCAACCATGACTTGGTTTTGACAATCATCTCGTTGTCGTTTCCAGTCAACAATATGTCATCTACATATAATGACAAGATGACAAAGTGGCTCCCACTATTCCAGACATATACATAGTGATCAAGTTTATTAGCCACAAACCCAAGTTCTATAATAACATTTTGAAAAGTCAAATACCATTGGCGTGGTGAGTGTTTCAGGTCATATAGGGATTTTTTCAACCTATATACTTTATCTTCTTGGCCTTCAACCACAAATCCTTCGGGCTGCTGCATGTATATGATTTCTTCTAAATCTCTGTTTAGAAAAGCTGTCTTTACATCTAACTGATGTAAATCCAAATCATAATATGCAGATATTACCAGAATTATACGTATGGATGCAAATTTCGTAATTGGAGAATATGTCTCAACATAATCTATTCCCTCTTTTTGCGAAAAACCCTTTGCAATTAACCTCGCTTTAAACTTGTCGATTTTACCATCGACCTTGTACTTCTTTTTCGGAACCCATTTATAGCCTATGGCTTTCTTTCATTTTGGTAAATCAGTCAATTCCCAGACTTGGTTTTTCTCAATGGATTCAATTTCCTCATCCATGGCTTTCTCCCAGTCTGTTGTTTCTGATGAGTTCATTGCTTGCTGATAAGTCAAGTTATCAGTCAACTCATCCAAATCTACCGAATTACACACTTCTTCTACAAGATAAGTGTGATAATCCTTTAAGTAGGACGGAGTGGCTCTTGGCCTATTATGTCCACTTAAGGTATCGGTAGTTTCAGGAAGATCTTCAATGGGCTCAAAAGATGATTGGTCTAAGATCTTCAATGGGCTCACAGTAATTTCTTTTGTAGACTTTTCCTTTTTGTATTTCTGTGTTTTTTTGTTCTGTATTGACTGCTTTATTTATAGGCAGCTCACTCCCCCCTCTTCTCGAATTTCCCTCCTGTGTCTTTTCTCGTCTGGAGCGTTAACGTCCTCTGATTACGATCCTTCCTTATCCATGCCACAGGTAATGGTCTGAATGGCCAGTTCAGCCGTTACCTGAGCCAAGAATGGTCAGATCATATCAGAAGCATCAGCGCCAAGGTGCAATTGAATGGAAGTTTAGCATCATCGTTATCTGGATGAAATATTTTTAAGATTTGGACCTGGTTTGTATCGATTATTCCTCCTTCATAAATGATGATTCGTTAAGAATGGGAGTAATTTTCTTCAATATTCTTGCATCCCGTTCTTTTTCTTCGGCAAAGAAGCATCCGAAAGCGAGAGGGAAGAGTTACTTCTCTCATACAAAACAAGTGCAGGGGATGTTGGTGGTTTTTTTATTAGATTTTATTCGACAATGGGGTGCGACATATATAACAATTAGTTATGTATCAATTGCTATCTATTAAATTAGTCTTACTAAGTGGGTCTAATGTAAAATAAAGTCAATAACAAAATGGTATTTAAAAGAGGATCCTATGCAATTATCACAATATACATACAAATACAGTGGTTTCTTGAACATGATTGATACCCGCACACTCTTTTTACTATCCACACACCTTTTTTCTGATTTTGATTTTCTCCCAACTATATTTTGGAAATTGATCATTAACCGTATGAAAACTTTCTCTCCTTCCGTGTGCATTTTCACCTTGTCATCGATAATTCCATGCCATTTCTGCAATGACTATAATGTTTTGGATCCAACCAGAAAGAAAGAAGATGAGAGTAAAAGAAAGAGAAAAAGGAGGGAGCCAATTTGAAGAGGGTTTCAATGATTTTTATAGACATGTTATTGATTTGGTATATTTTTTGTTGTTTATATGATGTATTGATTTTGTTTTCAATCATAATCCCAATGAAAAAAGAAGTCTGGTTCTTAGCTTCAGACCTGCTACAAGCGCATCTTTTTTAGGTTTGTGTTAGTAGGAGATGTGGTTCAGCCGCAAGTACCCTACTTCGGAGATAACATTGAAACACATCTCTTCTTGTTTCAAGCGATATTCGTAAAAGTTTATTTTTGTATTTCTTGATTCTTCTTGTTATTCTTTTTCTTGGTTTTCTTTTTATTGATTTTGTTTTCTAGTTTCATTTTTCTTATTCTTTGATTCTTCTTTCTTTCTTTTTTTATGATTAGGTTTTTAAGAGTATACTTTATGTTGTTCGGCTATGAAAAAGGCAATAATAGGAAAAACAAAATACTCATCACAAAGTAAAGAGAAAGGAACATCGAAATTAGGTGTAGAGAGAAAAAAGAAAGTATTATAAGGTAATTTTGGTAATTTTAAAAAAGGAGGTGTGTGGATTAAAAAAGTGATGTCATATTATACATTAATAATATGATATAAGGCCATATTAAGTGTCAACCCTTTTGTGCCCCTCTCTCTATCTTGCACTTTGTATGGTACGCTTTTCATTTAGGGTATTATTTGTCTATTTTAGAATGTTTGATGTTTTATTGTTTTGTGTCTTCATTTATAAATACTTTTGGGTGTGCGCTCTTGCGTACTTTTTTCATGTGTTTCGGGAATGCAGAGACCATGCAGAGAGATCGAACAACACTAAAGAGAGAGAATTTTCGTATGGTCCGGCCCAAGTTTGGGATTGGGAAGTATATATATATATATATATGTATATATAGTTAGCTCTAATTTGAAGATTGGAGACAAAAGTGGCCCTTGTATGTATTGAGGATGGGAGTATCTCTCCTTTGTGCATGTCTTTTTGTCCATATCGTGAGAGAGAGAGAGAGACTGTGGGGTCATTGCAAATATACTATGGAGACTATATAGGCATTTTTTCTTAAACTTGATACTCAATAATACTTGCAATGTAAAGCCGTATGACCATTGCAGTAAATGCAGAGGGTTCACAATTTTTGATTTATTATCATATAATTCAAATGTACACAAAAAAAAAATTATATATATATATATATAAATATATATATATATATATATAAATATATATATATATATATATATATAATAATGACAAATTCAGGAATTCTATTGGGGTGAGGAGCACTCAGTATTTCAGGTGGGATGTATTTGTATTTCACATCCACAAAAATACTTTGTATTTTTCTATATACAATTACAGACTCAAGAATTTTTCATTTTTCTGGTGTCTCACCTCATCGTAAACAATTCCAACAATCTCATCCTGACACTAGTTCTAACACAACACCCCACTATTGTTATACTAGTTCTAAACCACCTAACTCTAGTATTCAACAAAACAACACCTATATATATATATATATATAGGTGTGAGTGTAATACAATTATATTTCTTAAAACACATTTAAAACTTAGGAATAACACTAAAGCCTTTCAAAGGTAGATGCATGTGTCACATGTTGCAGGATTCAATTTTCATAAATATAAATATAAGTGTATATATACATGTTGCCCAACCTCTAAGCGAAGTTCTCGTGATTTTAAAACATAGCATGTGGAACAGCTTTTCTTTATGTTCTGTGTTAGTGCAAATAGTGCTTTACTCCTGTAAGATGGTTGTAGACCCAGGTCATGAAAAGCAGAATTGGATGATGTATATGTGTGCGCGCGTGCATGCATGTGCCTTGAGGCGGTTATGTGTGTGCGACGGTGATAGCATAAGCTGTGAACTTATGGTTAGACATGTTTGACGTTCATTTGAGATGCGCATACATCTCATGAGCCCACCTACTTATTAAGCATGTATTCGTGTACTCATTCCTTTATTATTATCATTTTACTTTGTGTCATGCACAGCTATTGATATCGTAATCAAACAAGAAATTGAGCCTAACAAAATAAGGTTATTTTATTATAATGGGCAGAGATGTATTGATATGAAATTCTAGTGTGCATGATATTTAATTTTTAGGAATCTATAGAAATAATGATTTGAGGGAATAATCTATGCCACGTTGGATGGATCAAAACCGGAGTTTGCTTTTGTGGGGCCCGTGGACTCGAGATGTGACATGTAGTATCAAAGGGTATATCCCCTATTAGCATTTTATTTATTCGTAAGTTGAGTTGTTGCTTCTTGGGAGTTGGGAAGGACGAGAAGAGAGGAATGATTAATTTAGAACTATTTTCATCAACTATTTAAATTGTTCAAAAATTAATTATTAGTCTTTTGTATTTTGTTTAAACACTTAATTTCAGACATAAACAGTGTGCTTTCTATTTTTTTTCTCGATGGGGCGATAGCCCGATGTTATACGGTGAGCTCTCATTATAGCTCACAGATTCAATCATAAATTCTAATAACTCATAAACTTAACCGTGGACTATGGATTTTCTGAATTTGAGATAGAGAAAATGCCCCGCTTATTTTCAATGTAGATACAAAAAATTTGTAGGATTGGGGAATTCCGGGTTCATGTAAAGAGCAGGTCACAAAGATGTTATACGGTGAGCTCTCATTATAGCCCCTTTTTCTAGGTTGTTTCGGGTTGACCCAAACCCAACCTATCCTAACCTAGGTCCGAACTTTATGGGTCTGATTTCATTTGGTTGTTTGGATCAAGTTTCCTAATATAATATATATTGTAGTTGGGATTAAATTTTTAAGTATATCTTAAAATATTAAAGCCTCATTAAAGATGTCTCTATGCGCTTTTGGGAAAAGAAATCACCTACTCTGGATTCCGCATGTCATTAATAATGATTAATCAAGTCCTCTTAGGCTTTAAACAATTCTTTGTATAAATTGTAGTCAGAGTCGCCCTCTATACAAAGATTAATTAATCACACCTTTAAAAAGGCAAGGACTTCTCTGACCGAGTTCCAGCCAACCAGACAGAAGCCTAACCCTAACCAAACCTTCTTCCTCAATTACTTGAGTTAATTGATATTGTCTCACATTAGCATCCTAACTTTGAAAAAATACTCGTCTTATTATTATACTTTCAAAGGCTATTTTCTCCCTCGTTTAAAGTATTCATTGTATAATCTTTTATAATCCAATCGCTCATATTTGTGCACAACATTCCCAACTACCTCAATTAAGTGTTTGCTCTTTTATCTTTTAACGGTATCTTTTTACAACTGTTTCACCACCAGCCACCTTAAAGATTCAATCTTGTGCTTGATCATGTGTTAATCTTGAACATGACAGCAGGTCTTTTACTTCAAAAGTCGCTAGTCTCTTTTACACACGCTCGCACGCACACAATGACGTGTATATATATATATATATATATATATATATATATATATATATATATATATATATATATATATATATATATATATATATATATATATATATATATATATATATATATATATATAGAGAGAGAGAGAGAGAGAGAGAGAGAGAGAGAGAGAGAGAGTAAGATTGGATGTGCTATCACACTTAGATGATAATATATTCAAATGAATCTCAACATATACATATTAGGTGATTGATGATTGATGTTTGAATTTAAAAAACAATATATATATATATATATATATATATTCATATTCATGCTTTTATCTTTATTTCATATTTTGACTATCCATCAACGTAAAACAGATGATTGAAATTTGTTTAGATTTACTATCACATAAATATTTTAATAGGTTATATATATTTATATTTATATATAGAGAGAGAGTGTTTATTGATATATAATTTTACACACACATCTCAATCCGTCAATCTTTAAGATCAATAATAGAGATTTTGATTATTTTATATAAAATACTCATTAGACATGAAATAAGAAACACAAAAATATAACTGTACTTTTAAATGAAGATGTTTATGTAAGATTTTGTACAGAGACATAAGTATCAAAGTTAGGATGGTGTGTGGGAAAATATAAAAAGCAAGCATGTGTAAGTGGTTCCAGGACCCGATATATAAAAACACATTCTAATCTTTTAAACCAGGCGTGCATTTGTTTTCATCTTCACTAAAATAGAAGAACGGACTTACATTTGTTACATTTGAAGCTATCTTCGAAACACGGAACTTACGCCTACTTAAACCCTTTAAATTCTGATAATTGTAACAGAAATAAGAAATGAGAATGTATTTTCTCAATTAATTAATGTATCTTGTGTTAACAATTACCTTTCTCTTCTAAGGGCAAAATACCAAAAAAAGGGCTTCAATTATTAGGCATCTTGCATACAAGTGTCCATTAGAAGCAGGAGAGTAGATTGGCGTCTCTTATTAATTAGGAGACTATTTTGATCATTCCTATTGACTGCAATTCATCAGATACGTGGCGGCAAAGTATAAAACCAATACGTTTTCAAAGAGGAATCCATAAAATAATTTTGCTTCCTAAACGTTGAGGAACAAATCCTCAGTGGGACTCATCTTTTTTCCTATTCCTTTCCCATTGTACACGATCCCTTTTGTTCATAGTTTGGTCCTTTTTCGCCATTTGTTTTCATGTCGAATTCAAAAGTTTGTACATGGCGGACGAAATAGAGAGATTCGGAGAGGATTCTGGAGACGAAGGAGAATCTAAAGGGCTGAAGAAACGCAGAGGGCTGAGACGAAGGGCGAAAAAGTTTGTTGGTTCACAAATTACGCGACTCAAAAGGTTGTATCGAAGATCCCCATTACAAGAAAATCATGGTAAGAGTTGCAGTCTGTCTTTCCTCCAGTGTTTCTCCCCGGGCTCGGCTTCTGCATCTTCGCCAAACGACCCGTATGACGAATTTACTTATGATTTTGTTAAATCGTTGATTGAGAGCAACGATTTCTACTCCGGGGATTGCAATGTCCATAGACATCACTGACGTGATTGGGACTTTCGGTAGATGCAAACTCATTATTCGATATTTGTTAGGGATATTGTGATGTTGGTGGCAGTTAATTGATGGTTTTCTCAGATTGGTAGTGGGAAACAGGTATGTGTTAGAAGAAACGGATTTATTATTGATTGAGTCGTTGAGCGTGTACCGGTGCGAAACTTGATGCGTTTGAAGATCAATTTTTTCTGTTGGCCCTCCCACGGTCTTTAGCCCCAGGCTTGGTTAGATTGGTGCAGCGCCAGACAACAGGTCATTAGAGAAGGGGAATAGAAAATAATTGCATAAATGTTACAGGATTCTTTAGTTGCCAGGAAATAAGAAATTCAGAGAGTTTGGGTGGATCATCTGTCCTGCACTCATGATGAGACTATCATGGAACTGAAGTTCCTATTGGCCATTGAGTACTGTGAAAAGAAAAATGATGTCTTTAGAGGTGAGTTTCTCAAAAACTTTGTCAATATTGATACCTTGTAATCTTTGTACTCTCCTGACTTTTCATTCTTTCTCTTCTTCTCCGTTTCTTCATTGCGCATTTTGTTGCAGGAATTAGTTTAGCCATGTTAAAGAGTTTTGTCTCTTGCGCTATTGGAGTATCAATGCGCGTGCAACTAAGACCGGCTCAATCCTTTGATAATCTTGATTCGAGGAAGGAGTTGGTTGAAAAACGTTTTTCTTTTCTTCTTTCCTCATTTTCTCCATTTTCAATTGTGTTAATCAGTGGAGAATTGATTTCGCTTTTCCTTTTTTAGCTTTCCTTTTGTAAGGGAGGATGATAACTTTTCGAGACTTGAATGTGAATTCATTGGACCTGAAAATGTGATAATTTGGGGAAGCCACCAAATCTGTATTTATCATATGAGGCTTCCACAATAGTAATCTGAGAAGGTTATTTTGGTTCTTTTGATTCTCTGAAACTTTCTCTAGTGTGCATTTTGGTACTTCAGAAACCATTTGTTGAGCAATGTCATTATGATAAGGATGAGAATCTAGTGTGTTCGTCTGCATTTGTGCAGCAAGAGTGGCGAATATAAAATAAAGATGAAACACCCATAGAATCAGGTTCATTGATCAAACAGATGAATATCTCCTGCTTGGTATCAGCCAATTAATTGCTACAGCATGAAATCTCAGACAAGAACAACATCTCCGTCTCAACTCTCAAGCATTTTATTTCAGTGGAAGCATTAAAAATCACATCTTTCCAACTCTTCTGGTAAGTTCTTCCTGTCCTTAACCTCATATCAACAGCAGGAACTAGCTTCCATGACATCAACAAGGTTATGGATCACAATGATGTACAGATACTGTCAGATTCCTGATCAAATACAATGGCTTGGGAAACTTGCATAACCCAACCTGAAATCAGATACTTATGCGTTATATTAAAGCTCAGTTTATACAGAATGAATTCTTTTTGATTGCGGTCAACTATTCTCAATCTTATTAAGTCCTTATTTTAAGGTGGCATCCTTCACATCCTGGCGGTGCTAGTTCCAGGTGCATTTTACCTATTCAGAGTCTTAACTAAAACTAAGATTGATAACTAATAACTTCTTTTAAAGGACCTAGGCCATCTTAAGCTGGAACCATTTGTTTAGGGCCTCCTCTTCCTTGAGGTCCCTTAGAATCAACCGCATAAGTTGAATCAGTTGTGCAGTTCTGTCTATTCTGTTTCACTGAAACTTATATTTAGTTTGTGGTTTCAAGAGAAGACATTGTTTGAAGAGAAAGCAGGAGGTCCAACTTGAATTAGTCTCAAATTGTCCAAATGTCTCTGCAAAGTTCTTGGCTTCTTGTTTGTAGGAGAATTGCTTCTTCTTCTTTTTTTATAACTTAGAAAACCATCATTGAGGGGTTGGGACAATCTAGCATGCTGACCCAGTATCCTCACTGCAAGGCCTACGCTGGGTGTTTGCCTTGTATATGGGGTAACAGTGCCCATGGGAGTCAAACTCCGGAGTCCCCAACTACATGCCAATTGCCCTTTCTGCTATCGAGTTTGCTCTATTTGACATCCATCAGGTTGCAGCACAGACCTGAAAAATGGGAAACAGTTGTGTTAACGAGTTCCTGTGCTTCAGAATTTTTTGCATCCTATTTCACCAGCTAAATCAATCACAGATGGTCAGGTTGCTCAAACTGGATTTGTTTCTGTGGATTTTCATATTGTCCTATTACCGTACCATCTCCTTTATAATGTAATCTCCTTCTCCATGACATCATCTGCTATCGACAGTAGTATGATTAATGGGATCTTTGATGTAAATCACATTATAATTGACAAAGTCGCAGTTGGGAAACAGCAGTTTACGACTATCCTTTCACCAATTTCAGTACATGTAATTTGGATCGAGTTACCTTGGATGCAGTGTCATGTTTGAGAGTAGTAAACTGAAGCACTCTATTGTCAGCATTTATAGCGAGCCATTGGCAGTGGGCAAGCCTATTCATGGGCAAGATGAGGCAGCCTAATACAAAAGAATCTGAAGACTTCTACGCAGTCAGTCTGAGCATTTCAAAATGTTACATCGATTGCCTCACCTGAATTTAACCTATCTGAACTTCTTCTCAACCCAGAAAATATTCTAGGTCCGCCCCTGGCCACTGGTCTCTGCATTGTTAAAGTGCTTACAGTTTCAAATCATGAATGAAGCTACATCTTGCCAATTGCAGTAGGTTTGGATGGTCTCCGGTGCACTCGCTGCCAGCATCAGTTTTCCGCACCCACAGCTAGCATGTGGAAACAAAGAATCCATGTAGCCGACGCTGTCTAGTATGGGAAAAGGTTTAGTTGTTGTTTGTTTGTTGTATAAACAGATAAAGCTTGGTCAGAGCACGGACACCAAGAGTTTAGACATATTTCAAGGATGACCAATTGTTCGTACACTGATTGATTCTTGGTTTGATTCTCGAACAGATTGAACTTTCAGAGTTTGGAGCATTGAATAATCTGTATATGGAAATTCTTCCTCAGGATTCAATTCAGAGTAAGCGATTATTATTCTTCCACCATGAATTGCATCCAAGGGAAAGCTCATTGCCTTTGTATAAGGATGCGCTGTTATGCAGTCATCCATATGAATCATGAATCGATGATTATGTGTCCTTGACACGAATTCAAAGTTTTCATGAGACAGGATGACACGGTCACTCTCAAATATTCCATTCATTAAGAAATGAACCAATTTTATTTAATGAAAATAAAATTCATATATAAGTATTATTACAGTAATATGATTTTCTTGTGTCACCTGTCAACTAAGACACTTCAATGGATATCAGAGTGTTGGCCAGTCCCTCGAAGCGCCGATGATGGTAACATAGATGAGACTGAAAGAGTATGAAGGCCGTGGTTCTCCCCAAACATGTGCCAGCACGTGTGTGCGTGCGTGCATGCACAAGCACATGAAACGCTAAGAAATAGCAATCAATCACATAGTTAAATTGTTTGAAAGAGCAGCAGCTTCTATAACTTGTATTGGCTTTCCTCTTAAGGATTTGAAAATCAAGTTTTCCGTGCCTTCAAATTTTAGTTTGTTCATGCTTGGTTCTCGAAGAAGATGCATAATTCAAGCTTAGGCATAACATTGAAGCACCAGAAGTTTCATCTCGATTTCGGTGGTTCATGAGTTTCACAAAATATCAATAGTAATGGCTAACAAGCCCCTCTGAAAATTCGCCTGGGGGCTTCCTGCAACTGCACTCTTTTGTGCAAGATTTGGCTACATACTTAGTATGATCGTGTAATGTGCTTTATCGGGAAAAGGATTCAAAACGTATGTACAAGAATTCATGTGATACGGACACGACACGGGTCATCCACATTATGGACAACTTACGAAAGCCGGCCACTGCATGAAGCAAGTATGAGCAACCAACCAAAAAAGCAAAGGTTAGAGACTCGGTCCTGGGCCTTCCCACCTCAGTTAGATTCCGAGTCGTACTTGGGTGTCTCCACCGTGTCATCAGGAGAGGGTGTCATGCTGCCCATCCGGTCGTATTGATGAACCACCAAAACGGACGCGGCGATGGGGAATTCGGACGATGCCAAGAGGGAACCCACCGGGCCGAGCTCGGGCGAGTCGGTTCGCTCGGCGAGAGACTCGGTCCGAACCGACCTACCAACTAAGATGAGATTGCACCGGCAGTACTCTTTGATGGCGCCCACGGTCTCCGACTTCCCGGCGACTTCCTTCTCTACGTACTCGATTGATGATTCGAAAGCCAGAAGCTTCCCCTTAAAGTTTAACAGGAACTCTTCGTCAGCGGCATTCTCATCCTGGACGTCGATCTGGAAGCCGGCTCGGCGATCACCAACTGATTTCTGCACCAGGAACCGGACGACGGTAAGCGTGATCCCCGGGTGCTCGGCCATCCGGCAAGCATATGCGAGAGCCTCCCGGTCATCGGTCCCGCCGAAAAAGAACACGGCGATGGAGCTCTGCATGTCGCTGGACGAGACCTGGGTGGTGCCGCCGAGTCCCCGGTCGACTAGGATCGCGACCGAGCACGATGCATTCTGTAGAACCCGGACGTTAACCGAGTGGAACCCCGATCCGGAGGACTCGAGGGCGCCGTCGAGCCGTTGGTGCTTGTGGTAAGGCAGGATAATGAGGGCGGCACGTTTCTGCTCGGCGCTGGTGCAAATGTCTTCGTGGATGTTGGACAGGTCAGAAATGGCGGTCATCGGCCGGACCTGGACACTGCTCAGCTGACGATAGGCCTCAAAGGCGACGACGATCCGGTCGGAGTCGCGGGTGCGGCCCTTGTTCCAGAAGGGGAGGCCATTGTTGCGGGCCTTGTGGCACATGAGGATGGCGGAGGGACGTTCTGAAAGCTCCATGAGGTGCATGACGTAGACGGAGACGGGGTGGCGACTGCGGGTGCCGCGGGAGAACTCGATGAGGTTGATGATGGAGGGGACGTTGTGGGTGGAGTGGAGGCAGGCGAGAATGCGCAGCTGCGTCTCCGGGTTCTTGCGGTGGATGGTGCGGTGCTTGTAAGGGGCCTGCTTGCGGGCTGGCTTGTAGAAGAACGTCAACAAGGGGGTGGTGACGAAGGTGGTGAAGAGGGCCATCAGCACCATGATGGCGAACGTCTGGTCGTTCAGCACCTGTGACAAGAAAAGCACCACCATATGGCAACAACCATTACCACGTTCAGTCAACTTAAATCAAAAGTATAATGTCACTGTATGGAAACCTATCACCGAAAGAAGAAAAGGATAGAGACCACAAGCAGAACGTGGCCATCAGAGAGAGATCATGTTCAGTGTTATTCCCGGTCAAAGAAATTTGGGTTTTCTTAAGTCGGGGCCAATCAAACCTCACCATAAATATCTTCTATTTCGAGAAAGGACTAGGAATATTGAGATCCTCTCTCTTCACGAACACCCATTTCAAACAGGAATTTGAAGAGTAGAAACAGGACAGAAATCGAAATGAAAAAATAAAAATATATATACTCGAGTTTGAGTATATTTTACATAAATTAAAAGTGAATTTTAATATCCGTTGTGAGATGGACACGAAGACGAGGATAAAGTTTTGAAAGGGAAACAAGACTTTGATCTCCACCTTCACCTATGAACATCTTTAAAGTAGACCAGGTTAATTTCCACGGCCAAACCAACAAAAGCTGACAGCTATAAATGATGTTGCAGGATTGATGAAGTCAAACATTTAATGCCTATTTTCCCAGTTTATGCTCCCCTCAATATTAGAAAAAAGACTAACTTATCAGTGCATCTCCTTAAGCTGTGCCTATTTTCACCAACATGTGTGATCAATGCATTTGATTTGGATTTACAACTTCCGCAAAATCCATATTCTAACAATCTAGCGGACGAAGAAAATGAAAACCTGAGAAACCAATTCACAGTTTCAGCATTCTCAAGGAAATCCATTTACTCTCCAAAGGGTGGGGTGAATGGTTCTCAAGAAAATCTATTATTTATATGTATATACGAGAGAGAGAAAAAGAGAGATCACTATGCACCTTTCTGTCCTTGCCGATATTGAGAACGATGAGCTCGACCAAGCCCTTGGTGTTCATCAGTATACCAAGCGCGACGGCCTCTCTGAACGGCACCCGGCACGCCATGGACACCGCAAACGTGCCAACAATCTTTCCGAAGCACGCCGTAAATATGACGAGCACCAGCAGCGCCCAAGATTGCCCGCCTCTAATGGTGGCAACGTCCGTCTTCAGTCCACTCGACACGAAATAAAGCGGCAAGAAGAGACCGGAAACGAGGTCCTCAATCTTCTCCACTAGCACGCCCGCGAACGGCCCGTCCTTGGGCACAATCAGTCCGATGATGAACGCACCAAAGAGCGCGTGAATTCCAATGGTGTCGGTGAGGAACCCGGCGGCGAGGACAATCGTGAGTGTCGCACAAACATAGATTTCCTTGACGGGCTCGCCGTCGTCGCAGCGGCTGGCCATCCAGGCGAGCACCGGACGGACAACGGAGACACAGAAGGCAACGAAGCCGAGACCACACAGGAGCACCCAGAGAGAGATGAGAGGTGATTTTCCGGAGCTGGATAGTGCGATGGCCAGGGCGAGGAGGATCCATGCAGCTACGTCGTTGACGGCCGCGGCCGACATGGCCATCCGGCCTACGTCGGTGGTGAGAAGCTTGAGCTCGGCGAGGATGCGGGCGAGGACGGGGAATGCCGTGATCGAGAGGGCAACGCCCATGAAGACAAGGAAAGGAGGGCCATGCACCCCTTGGGAGATGGTTTGGCGTAGGACGAAGGACGTGCCAATGCCGAGTACAAAGGGAAGGCTGATTCCGGCAACCGCGATGCCGAGAGCTTTCTTTCCAGTGCGCCGGATGGCTTTGGGATCGAGCTCGAGACCCACCAAGAAGAGGAAGAAGAGAAGGCCAATATTAGCAAGCGTGTCCAACACTGTTAGGCTACGTTTTGGGAAGACCGCATGCAGGTACGCCGTGTTCCGGCCAAGCGCAGATGGTCCCAAGAGAATCCCTCCCTGCGTGCATATTTTGATAAAAACTTTGGTTTTAATTAGATCAAATGACAAGATCAAAATCGAAAGGGAGAAAATAAGGAAAAAAGGCAACTAAAATAGGAGAAATTCACTAGCTTCGTGATGGAAAAAGTTTCTCACATGAGCAGCCCGTCTTGAGTTTGTTCAACTCTTTTACCGGTTATTACAATGAAGAAAAATCTAGATCGAGAAAAAAATTGGTAGGGATTTTAAATAAAAGAACACATAAATTGGAATCCGGGGGATTCTCTACTGTTCTTTTACAGTTATCATCAAGAATTAAATTCTTCCATCCAGAATAGTGTAAAGAAGAGCCCAGAAAGCGATTGCTTGTCTTCTCCTCGCGTTTCAGATAGGAACAGAAGAAACTTATATGGTCGATTGACAAAGATTCTCGACCAACCACAGAACCAAAATGGGTGTAAACGCTCTGAACTTGATGCCTAATTAAAAACAGTGGTGCTCTTGACGGTGAGAAACATCGATGTAGTCTCTTTCTTACCTAAACTAAAATTACGTTGATGCATGGGTGCCACTCAACATAAATCGTAAAGTGAGCTGGTGCTTTGCTCAAAGTCAAAGAGTATGATTGTGTACATGTGAATTGACACATGACACGACCGTCCTGAAACCAGCAGCAATATTGCATGACCACCATGGAAACGAAGGAGCAGCAAAATGTTTGCTAGTGATAATCGTCAAACAAAGGTGGTAAGAGAAAGAAAACTGATAAGGAGTTGTAACTATCGCTTCAATGTGCTCCGTATAACCTTTATCATATGATTTAGAAAGAAAAAAAGAGAGGCAACGAGTCAAAGACGAAATCTTGGAGAGAGATAGAGAGAGAGGGCGGTCAAGATCAAAGCGATGTCACCGCCGGTCATGTTCAAGCACCAAAAAGCACGTTAATAACGTGGTTGTGCGGGAGTAATGAATTCTGGTACGAAACCATGATCTAATAGATCACCTGATCTGGTTTTTAGAGAGAGACAAGGGATGCTTACGATGATTTCTGCAATAACCCGGGGCTGCCGCATGGGCCTGAGGAGGAAAGCAAGGAAGCGGGTGAGGACGACGACCAAACATATTTGGACGATCAGCAAAGGAAGGGCGTAGTCCAGCGGGTTCGCATCCTGAAACACCCCGTTCGACGTCGCCATCATCGGCGCCGGGCAGCTGCTCGTGTTCGTCGTCGTCGCCATTTCCTTTCGACTCCCTTCTCTTCGCTCACACCAGACTTGGTTCCTAACAAACAAACAAACACCAAAACAAACATTTCCTTCAAATCATCCTTATCCAGATTATATAGATATAGATAATAAACATCAATTTTGTTAAGTTGTTTTGATTCGATTGGTGGCATTGTCGAAACTGAAGATATCTGTTTCCTCCTTTAGAAAGGAAGGAAAATAATGCGAAAATTTTACCTAATCAGAAAATCAAATAGAATCTCCCTTCTAATGATCCCAAAGATGCATCGAAACACGGTTTCTCTCCTCGGTTTCCAAGAATCCAAAAAAAAAGAGATAACGAATTGAAGAATTCACAAGATCTTCAACAATTTGTATTAAAAAAAGAAAGATCTTCAAGAATCAGAACTAATGATTCAGGATCCTTTGTTATGAGAGGTACCATCATCAACGAAACCCAACAAAATGAAATCAAGAATAACCGAACTCGAACCATCTAAATAAAAAACCTCGCCATCAATCAAACCCTAACAAATCTTCAAACCAATTTGAGAAGACCCACCAACAACCACAATCGCTCTTCCAAACAAAACGAAGTTAAGAGCAAAAACAATGAAAATTCACAGCATGCAGAACATGAAGTTAACCTCCTTCAGAAAGAGAGAAAAAGAGAGAGACGTACCCCTTGTCAAGGAGAAGAAAACGAATGGGGAAGGCTTATTTTGTATCTGGTTGCGAGAAAAGAAGAAACTGAGATAACCAGCAGACACGGTGAAGATGTGCCAATCACCTGCTATTTATAGGACGCCATCTCTTCCTATCAATCCCCAACCAGGAGAAGGGGATGAGAATTCATCTCTCTCTCGACTTTTATTTGGGTGAAACTACTCATGAAGATCAAATGGGCGTAACTACTTCCGTAAATACAGGAACGCCCAAATGGATTACCAAAGCGCAAGGAAGATCTTCTGGGAAGGAAGAAAATATTTTCCTCCTAAAAATATGCGCCTATTGTTAAGAATGAAGGACGTGTAAACGGGTTGGATTTCGGCTTTGTTTTTACTGATCCGAGTTATGAACGATTATAACTTACATGCCACGTTCAGATTCCGGTGCAACTTCTACGAACGCGTCTGCTTAGAATGGATACAGATCAAAGTCTATACCTGTAGGTAGACCTGACCGGTTCCTAACTTCGATTTTTTTCCGGTTACGATGTCAATCGAAGTGCGATTTTCCCCATAGTGGACCCAATTGGATCCAAATCCAGGTTCTTCAATGTCCTAGTTCCAGACTTACCTAGAACCGCACCCATTCCGACCGTGCTGACCTACTAAAAGGATCACCTGACTTGCACCGGTAGGGTGCTTTAGCGCCATTGCTGCTGGTGTGGAGTTCGACTCTCAGAGGGTGCATGTGTTGGTGGGAAATGCAGTTTACCTCATCTTCGTCTGCATCAAGCAAACATGTTAATGGAGTTCTAAATGACCTTTCTTTTCTATTAAGATGAGGAGGCCAAAGCTAGATGCATTCCCAGATATCAAACTGATGTACTTCGATTTGTGAGAGGTGAGCTATTGCTCGTTATGCAAGTGATGCTTTTATATTTAAAGGAAATCTTCTATTTTATTTTATCGACTTTTCCAAAAGCTAGCAGTCGACGCAATTTTTTAATAGCAAAAATGTATCTGGTGTATAAAAGATACTTGGAAAGGTGGGTTGTTAAAATGTAATATGTGAATTATGCAGTCCTTTGTTAATAGGTGATTAATTGGATGTATTTGTATGAATTTATCTGTTAAAACAGAGCTAAAACAATCGGATTTGCAGTAAATACGTTAACCCAAGGGTCCTCGTGTTGGGGTTTTACACGAGATGGTTAGCATACAAACCTCTCGAAGTACTGAAACCACACCTTATTTCATACTAAATAGAATTCGCTACATGAAATTCTTAAACACCGTTGTGCTCAATCTTGTGTTATATCGATATTTGACTTTAAAAGAAAAAATATTGAAGCCAATAATATCCTTCCAACACTTTTGTGATCTTCCTCTTGATTTTTTTAAGCTTTAACTAATTTATAAAAAGTCCATCTAAAGTCCTCTTCAAATGCCAACAATTATATAGCAAGATTGATATGGCTCACCCCTTTTTTTGAAAGTTCTCAAAATACCTTTGGTCATTATCAGTATTTACTAAAATTCCATTCTACAAAAAATAACCCTCCTTCTCTCTCCTCTTGTATGGACCTAAAATCACCCCCATTTTCACCCGTTTCTCCATCTATATGTCATTCCTCAGTCTATTCTAATAATATTATATGATCTACAACCGTTTTCAACAAAAAAAAACATATCAAAATTCGTCGAAAAAGAAAAAATCGGACGAATGAAGAAGAGAAAAGAAGAAAAGAAGAAAAGAATGATAAGAATACCAGATTCAAAGGGAGATTCGTTGATTTATCGAGGTATGATGTTGATTTGATTTTGGTTTTTCATTTTTTAGTTGTTTTAAGTGATTTTTCACAAAAAAAATGATGAGTTTGTCGGCTCGAGATGCACCCCAAATGCCCTTCCAAATGCGGGAGATGGGCTTGGGGTGTAGGTCTCCCTTGGTGAGAGATAACATATTTCGATTGTTTTGATATGATATTATAAATTTTATTTTTTGCTATTCAGATATAATTCATATGACATGAGTAAAATGTCATAACATCACCACTTTATCTAGGAGACGCAACATCATGTCTAGACGACAACAAAGAGAAGAAGTTGGCCCTTCACGTTATGATAAAGATACACTAACATCATATATTGTGATTGATATTGTAAAGAGAGGATGAGTAATCCCCTGATATTCTAGGATTACTTCATACCGTTGAATGTTACATTGCGTATAAGATTTAACAGGAATATGTAATTTGTAACTTTAGTGAAATTTTATATTCGATTTCAATATTCACTATTCCAACTAATTATGTAAATGTATATTTACATACAATATGAAAAGTGATAACAACTCACATAAGTATACTATTAGGAGATCTTGACCAATGAAGAGGACAAATATGAAGCCTGATAATTGAGTTGAGATTGTAGATAAGAATGGGTTGTTTGGATAGATGGATTTACTATATCAAGTAATAGATCATGCGTTGTTGATTACTTTTAGAGTGTTGGCAATGAAACACAAACAACTTCCACATGCCATGAGATGATATTACTATTACGCTTAATGATATTCACGAGATACTTTGCCTTCAAGTGGAGGGACAACTTGTTGCCTTGACACGGGAGATGATGACTATAATAAGAAAGATATTTTAAGTGATACGTTCTAGATGAGCATCGATGAAATAGTGATAGAGATTAAGTATGGGGTCATTAAGTTTAATGTACTCCGAACTAATTTTTCAAGAAAGGGAGTTAGTAACAAAAATAAAGCTTTATTATATTTGTTATATAAACTAGGTTGTATATTATATCATGATAAGTCTAGAGATAGAGTGTCAATATCGATTGTGTATCTATTAACACATGATGTTAGAAGGATTAACAATTATGTATAGAGATTGTGAAATAACATTAGCCTATTTGTATAGACAACTAGGTAAGATATTGCAAATATAAGTACAACTTAGTAGACATACCTCTTTACTCTAGGTAAAAACTTTTACTATTGTTACTTGCTACATGTATCTTCCATATAATGATTTTTTAGAATTTAACAAGTTATATATTTTAGCTGTATGAATGAGCATTTTCTAGCTTTTAGAGTTAGCATGCCACTAAAATGGTTGGATGAGGAACCACAAGTAGGCTTGTAGATGAGAAATGTCTATCACAGGCAATCTCATATTTATTGTCTTACTAAATATTATAAGAAATTGGATTTGATGATTGCAAAATAAGTATTTTATAAAATGATTATATTCTTAATCTTTTAATTAAACACAACCTAGTATTTTATACATTCTTATATTTTATTTTGTGCAATGCAAATTGACTAACAATCATATAGTTCTAAAAAATACTTGGATTGTAATGCATATAAGTTGTTTACATACCACAAATGCATTTGTTGTGTAGATATTGGGAACCTTTTATGTCAGATCATCTAGTTTCCCAATTTAATCGTATTAAGACATTACAATTGCATCGATAAAGTCCTCCATTGTAAAGAGATATGCAAAGCCCCATGCATATAATGAATCACATGATATTATTTGAGAGGCACAATGCTTACATTCTTTTGAGTTTGAGTACTTTGGCATCCTAATACTATACCTCATGAGTGCGAAGAGTTACACATTTAGAGAATGTATCAATTTATTTTAAAAGATTCTATCAATTAGTTATATTTTCAAATGCCAAATAACACTTAATCATTATCCTCAATATCGTGTATAACATTGTCTCATCATTCTATTATTTGTATATATAACTTGATACATTTATAAAACGAAGTTTATCAATTCTCAACACTTTCATATCGATAACGTTACCACATGAAAAGGATAGGAGGCATCGGAGAGCTATTAACCATGTGCATATATGAAAAAGTATTAACAAAAGAGAAGATTTATCTCTATTTAGATAAAAAAATATCAAAATAAAATAATCATATCTTTAGATATTATAATCACTACAAGAAAATATCATGTAACATGATGATAAAATATGTACCATACATCCCTCATAATTGACTATTGAGTGTCAAATACTAGCAGCAAAAATATTGTTGACCCTCTCGTAGAGAGTAGTACCAATGCTATGTGCTATGTGATAGAAATTTTGAGATAGTTGTTCAGTAAAACCATCATAACTCGGTCTGTACATGTCCAAATTCCTCAAGAGTGGTTTCATTTGAAAGCTAGCTTCCACAACTTTCCAAATTAATAAAGTTCATAAAAATAGAAATGCCAAGCGTAGAGATACAAGCATTTTACTGAAACTTTAAATCTCAATCACAAGCAGTGCCCAGATTTTAAAATAGCATTCGGTTAAAAACTTAGCTCAAATTTTAATTTGATCATCAAAGGACCCAAAAATACAAATAAATTTTTTTAATAAAACCTCACACCTCGTGTTCACTTAAGGAAAATTCTCGAGATTTTTGGATCTCAATAAGGGTATCTAAAAAATATAAAATTTTATGTTGTAAAACAAGACCAATTATTTTTTCGTAAAACTAAACCTGGTCGATCCATGTGAAATCGACGTTGTTTTAGAAAAGGTTGTTTCGAATCAAAATTGTTTTGAGAAAACTATGGATTCCAAAATCACTCATGCTAAGCGTCTAAGTAGACCCTTGAGTATTGGTTCAGGAAGACCTATGTCGACAAGAACTACCTAAACCTATGTAGCTTATGATGTTACACTTTGGCATATGTGACTTGGGCATTTGGATAAGAATAAACTTTATAATTTTTCTTTGTTGAAAAAAATTGAAGACAAAAAATTTAAATGTTAATAATGTGTTCTTGGAAAAATGCATCATCTTTCTTTTGGAAAAAGAAATTATGTTACCTAGTAAAGCTTTTCAATTAATACATTTTGATGTTTGGGGTCCTAAACCTTTTGTTTACAAGGGAGAAATTCAATATTATGTAATACTTTTAGATGACTTTACTCGCTTTACTTGGATATATGTCTTAAAACATAAATTAGAAATATTTAAAAAAATTTGTAATCTTTTGCAATATGATCAAAAATCAATTCGATTTTACTATTAAGATTTTTAGATTTGATTTGGAAGGAGAATATTTGTCAAATGATTTTCAAAAATTTATTAAAACTAATAAAATTTTACATAAAAAATCTTGCACTAAAACTGCTCAACAAAATGACTTGGTTGAGAGAAAGTATAAGCATATTGTAGAAACATGTAGAACTTTGTTAATTGCAAGTAATGTGCCTAAGTTTTTATGGGCAGAAGCTACTCTCACTGTTATATACCTTAATGCCTTCAACTAAACTTGAAAATATTTCTCTTTTTAGAAAATTATATAATCTCTCTCCTTATTATAAAAGACTTAGAGGTTTTGGGTGCAAATGCTTTGTCTATACTGACAAAAATGACAAATTATCTCTTAGAGCCATTGAATATGTTTTTCTTGGTTATAGAATTGACAAAAAAGGTTATAGATGCTTTGATACTATTAATAATAAATTATATGTTTTCAAAGATGTAAATTTTTTTTTAAATAATTATTACTATAAGACTAAATCTTTCAAAAATAATCAAACATCTTGTTCTCAAGATTTCTTTAATTTAGATGAAGACGATGATAGTGATTCAGAAGTTAATCATGATATTTCTCATGAGTCTATTAATGTTCAAGGATAGAACTTCTAACACAACCCATCATAGAATCATTTTTATTGCATTATGCTAAAGGACATAGAGGGTCTAACAACACACGTTTGAAACATAGAATTTCAAAATTTCCTCAACATTTTTGTATTTTATGAATCTTCTAAACCTCAACGAAAACATTTGATTGCAACTCTTCATCAAGTAAAAGAACATAAATTTTTTCATTAAGCTAAGGGTATTCCAGAATGGGAAGCTGCTATAAGTGACAAACTTAGAGCCTTAGACAAAGCTTAAACATGGATGGTTGTACCTAAGCCTAAGGATAAAAAGGTTATTCGATGTAGATGGGTTTATAAAATTAAAATTCATAGTAATGGTAATATTGAAAGATAGAAGGCTAGACTAATAACCAAGGGTTATGCTTAAGAGCATAAAATTGATTATGATTAAACTTTTGCTTCTATTGATAAAATGACTACTATTAAAATTCTCATAACCCTTAGTGCTATTCAAAATTAGGATATATATCAACTTGATGTTAAAAATGCTTTCTTGAATGAATATTTAACTAAAGATGTTTATATGACCCCTCCTCCCGGATTTGACGTTCTCTAAGATCATATTCTAAAACTACAAAAGATGTATGGTTTGAAACAAGTTCCCAAGGCTTGGTTTGATCGTTTTGAAAAATTTATGCATCTACATCACTTTATATCTTATTATATAGATATTGTTTTGTTTGTACGAAAGATCAATGCAGATATTGTTATTTTACTCTTGTATGTGGATGACATGATCATCACTGGGAGTGATGAAGTAGGGATTGCAGAGTTAAGTATAACCTTCATGAAGAATTTGATACGAAAGATTTAGGTCTTCTTAGTTATTTTTTGGGTATTGAGATTGTTAGAAACACTTGTGGATATTTTAGGTTTCAAACTAAATTTGCAAATGATGTAATTGAAAGATCTTGTCTCATAGACAACAAATTAGTTGATACTTCTGAAGTCCTTAGTACTAAGTTAAGATCAACTGATGGAAAAAAATTAGAAGACCCCACTCCCTATAGACAACTCATCGGTGCTTTTACTTATCTTACTATTATTCGTCATAATATTTCTCATGCAATACATACAACTAGTCAATTTCAGCAAGCACCCACAACTGTTCATATGAGTGTTGTTATGAGAATTATTAGATATGTGAAAAACTCTCCAAATAAAGGGGTACTCTTAATTTCTTTATCTTTTGATTTATCTGTGTATACTTATGTTGACTGAGGTGGAGATGCCAACAATAGACATTCTATAAATGATTTTTATGTTTTTGTAGGTGAATCACTCATTTCTTGAAAAATGTAAGAAGCAACAAAAGGTATCACTGTCCACTACTAAAGCAGAATAAAGAGTTATGGCTACTGTTGCTACCAAGATTTCCTTGATTATGATAGTTCTGCGAGATATGGGCATTACTCCTCAACAATGAGTCACTATGTATTGTGATAATAAAAGAGTCATGTACATTACTTCCAATAATACCTTTCATGAATGCATGAAGCACATTGAGATGGACTGTTATTTTGTTCGTGAAGAGTGTTTACAAAAAAGGATCAATCTATGTTATGTCACATTAGAGATTTAACTAGCTGACTTCTTCACCAAATCTCTCTCTTCTACTCGATTTCATTTCTTATTGGACAAAGTTTCGGTATATACACCGTAAGTTTGATGAGAGGTGTTAAATGTAATAAGTATAAGGGTCATTAGGACCCGTATCTCTTGGGGCTAGATTGGCCCAGGCCACTAGGACTTGTGGCTTGTTAAATATAATAATCATTGGAGGGAGCCTCCAACGGTTAATGCTGGACATACTGGCCACAATGACTAGTGCTGGCCAGAAACTAGCCGTTGGATTCCAATGACTAGTGTTGGCCAACCAGCACTAGTAATCCTTCTTCATTTATTTCCCACTTGATGTAATATCTTGCTCTAGAAATAGAGCCTTAATCAATACCAATAACAAATTGTCTAGTACAACCTTTGATTTGTGTTTTGTCTCTCTTGTTCTCGACTCTTATTGCATTCTTGGCTTGTGACATCCATATTTGGATGCTTTGATATCTTGGTGACTCAACCAACACTTTAACTTTTTGCGACTTGGCCGATCCAACGTTCAATTACCAACAATTATTTACATTAACAACACCATAGCCCAGACCACTAGGACTTGTGGCTTGTTAAATATAATAATCGTTGGAGGGAGCCTCCAACGGTTAATGCTAGACATACTGGCCACAATGGCTAGTGCTGGCCAGAAACTAGCCGTTGGATTCTAATGACTAGTGTTGGCCAACCAGCACTAGTAATCCTTCTTCATTTATTTCCCACTTGATGTAATATCTTGCTCTAGAAATAGAGCCTTAATCAATACCAATAACAAGTTGTCTAGTACAACCTTTTATTTGTGTTTTATCTCTCTTGTTCTCGACTCTTATTACATTCTTGGCTTGTGACATCCATATTTGGATGCTTTGATATCTTGGTGACTCAACCAACACTTTGACTTTTTGCGACTTGGCCGATCCAACGTTCAATTACCAACAATTATTTACATTAACAACACCATAAAGTATTATGACTCTACTCAATCGGCCAACATTGGTCCAATCCCAGGTATGCATTCGCCTTCGTAAAATATGTATATATTGTTATAAAATGAATTCATATTTTTCTGTTTATGTCATAGATAACAATGTAGACCTAAAACTGAGAGCTATAGTAGAACTATTCGATTGAATAGATTTAATAGAAAAGGTAAAACAAAGAACGACTAAACTTGTTCCTTGTTTATCCTACTATATATATATATATCTTATTGAACATTTTTATGGATTAATGAATAACACTCTGCAGCCTAAAAGAACAACATTCGCTTAAAAAAAATCAAATAGAGTATGTATCAAAAGCATGACAGAACTACACTAAGTCAATCTTAGGAAGGGATTGAAAAGGGAGGCGAGTGAAAACACTTATCTAATTTGAACAACTTGCCTTCACTTCAATACATTTCTGCTTCATCAGTTGTTTACCATAGAAAGACGGAAAACCTCTAGTATTTCACTTTTCATGTAGGCACTTGAAAAACAAAGGGGACAAAAAAATGGATCTAATAAGGGAGAAAGGCAACATGTCGGCCCGCTCAATTGCTTTCACTGAGTTCTCCATTTGAAACTCATCTGTCCCTCATTGACCAAGACTAGACAGAAAAGAGGGTAAGGAACCAACCAAACCAAAGAACATGAAAACCCTCTAGTTCTCCGGCAAGCAGAGGTAGATCTGAGTGAAGCAAACCCTCACACCTCACCACTAGGTGCAACAATAACCAACTGAGGGTCAGCAACAACCATTGCCTCCCACAGACTACCAAATCTCCCTTTCCCACTGTCGTCCTCTCATGCACTCTCTCTATAACTCCCACAAAGGTGAGAACCAAAAGGGGATAATCCTTCTCCTTCCCCTGTCAAAAACCGCCTAAACCTGTAGTTTTCCAAAACCATGGGTATAGTGATTTCTTGAAACTAGTAATCTACCCATAATTTCTATGAAATTATGGGCTCAACGGTTTACAACCACTTGTTTGCAAAAAGAGTAATTACTAACGTATCCCCATATCCCATGAAAATACTTGGATTGTTCTCAAAATATTTATGAGTGCACTCAAGACTTTGAGAAAATTGTAGAAGACTACCTAGAATTCTTTAGATTTATAGAACAATAGCTTCTTTGTAGTTTGTTTATTTTTATCAAATTATCGAACAATGCTTGTTGATAAAATTATTGTTCTACCCATAATCATTCTTGGAAATTTCACAACAAATTAAAAAAATAGTGATGAAGTTTTTTATATTTCCAAAATAGTACCTATGATATTATTTGCAGAAAGGTTGTGATTATAATTTGAAGGTTGATTCCAATAATTTTCTAAAATTATTGTTTGGTGCTTATATTAGCACTTGGTTATTTGAAGTTTTCATTATTGTTGTTCTTTAAAGTTTCTATTCAAATAGTTGCTCATTAAATTAGTTATTTGTTTCTTGCCTGTTTGACTTGGACTGCTAGACCCTCAATTTTGAAATATTTATCAAATATTAAAATCTAAAAGTGACTTCAGGAGTTTGTGTCTTTGAGTTAATTTAAACCTAGAAATGTAATGGTGTGAAACCAAGATTGAACCCCTTGTAGAAGTAACAACTGAGGAAAGAGAAAGTTATAAATATTTCTCTAGGGATGATTCTATAGCAAAAACTATAATGCTAACTTATATGGATAACCTTCTTAGGGCCTTTGAAGACACTAAGATTGCAAAAGAAGTATTTGATGTAGTCACGACTAAATATGACATCACAACTGAGTTGCATGTTCAGTTTCTCATGCAACAATACAACTCTTTTAGAATGAAAGAGTCAGACAATATAGTAGAGCATGTGAATAAAATATTGGTAATGGCTAGAGACTTAGCCATGGTAAACTCAGTCATCCTTGATCCAATCCAAATCTCCATGATTTTGAACCGTCTTTTCTCTTCTTGAGATATGATAACTACTACCCTTAGGGTTAATGAAATTATTACCTTAGCTCAACTCTCTCTGAAATTAGTAATTAAAAAGGATCACCTCAAAAAAGACAAAAAGAAAAAATTAGTCCTTGCTAAAGATGATATTGACTCCAATTCCCAAAACCACTAGAACAAAAGAAAATAAAACAAAATTTTTGATAAATTTAACAAAAAGAAAGGTGAACATGAAGTAATCTATATGGTCTTAATTCTCAGGTAAAGTATTTCAATTGTAGAAAATTGAGGCACTATAAAAGGGATTGTCACAACCGCAAAAACGGTGATAATAACAATCAATAGGGCAGGCAAAAGGAGAAGCTTGAAGTAGTCTATATGGTCTTAGAATGCCTTCATCTCGACCGTGATGTTTCTATTTGGTGGATAGAATCTGGAGTAACACGCTACATAACTAAGAGCAAGGATAGAGCAATTGACCCCAAGGAATACCAAACCTGTGAACATTGTGTCTATATAGGAAACAACACATATTCTAATGTTTTAGGAGTCAAGTCTTTTAGGATAGATGTAGCACGCACTCTTGTATTACTCTATGATGTTTTAATTGTGTTCTTTATAAGGCACAATTTAATTTTTGTGCTTGCATTGATAAAAAAAAAGCTTTGACTTATCATGGCTTGTTTAAGCTTAACACTCTAAATAATGAAGAAACATCTACGTCTTTTGGTTATATTGATTGTGTAATGATTTTTGATATAAATATGTGACATAAAAGAGTAGATCATGTTAGCTTAAATAAGTTAAAGAAATTAACAACCTTTGACTTATTATCTATATTTGTGAAACCATATTTAATAAATGTGATGCTCACATTCAAAAAAAAAAAAAAAAATATTTCCCAAAAATCAAGAAGAGTTGTGGGTCAACACTAACATTTGTAGATATTTTACAATAAGGTTTCATTATGTAAAAACATTTTATAATCTTCATTGATAACTATATGATAAGGTTCATGTTAGAAGATGTTGCTCTACCAAAAGTATTTTGAGAAGTATTGTCTACAATCATATATATCTTAAATAAAGTTTCTTGTAAAGTTGTATCAACTATACTATATGAGTTATGGGCTGATAGAAATCTAGACCAAGTCTCCTATAGAGGTAAGTTTTCATAGCACATATAAAGATCTTATACCAATTTAGAGGTAAAATAGAAAGTAGATCTTTGAAGTATATCTTTGGTGGATACCTAAAGGGATTAAAAGAGTATCAATTCTATCACAAACAACTCGAATTGATAGAAAGTAGGGTTGTTGAATTCTTAGAGGATATTAAGAATGATTTTCTTACAAATAATGATGATAATGACAATGATCATTTATATCTTGACAAATCATCATTTGAACCTATAGAATTAGAACTAGGTAGTCTTTGCTTACAAATTGAAACATTAAGTAGTTATAAGATACCAGGGGCTCTTCAATCCTACTTGAAGGGGTATCACACTTAGTTGAGGATACATGTTATTCAATAGATTTAGATGAGGTGATTAATAACCTAAGCTAACATGAAGCTATAAGTTCATCTCAATCATTAGATTTGGTAACAACAATAGATGAGGAAATTGAATCCATTTAAAGAAATAAAGTCTAAGAATTGATAGTTTTGTCAAAGGACAGAAAAATAATTAGTTGTAAATGGGTATTTGTACGCAAATTTTCAGTCTTGTAGGACCTAGATCTGTGATATGGTCTTGTTAATAGGAAAAAGAAAAGAAGAAGTAATTAAGAGGTAAACTTGAAAAATGGAATACCTCCTAACACTTTCTTCTCAATATACGAGTAGACCTAATGCAATTTGTTCAAAGTGATTCAATATGGAGCTATTCAAAGCAAAGCAGGATTGAAACTTTTGAAATTGAATCAAAAGACTCAAATATATGAAAAAAATATGAGCACATATATTAAAATTGGAATCTAAGAGTAGCACCGCCAACCATGAAAGTGACAACTCGAAAGATCGAGGTATGGATGCACAACACTAAGAGTATCATATAGATTCTTGTCTTTAGATCATTTTTAAGAAATACCTTCTTATCATCCACACAAACTAGCTATAGAATATATGTCAAGATCCAACAAACATCAAGGATAATATTTCTTTAAGTATTGTATATTCATTGGATCTAACAAGTCTCTACCATAAGCATCAATGAGCCACTAGGAGTATTGAATCATATAGCAAATCATTTACTTAAAACTTTATTCATTGAAAGGTGCAAACATGAAAACAAGAGGAGGTGAGTAAACTAAAGCTAACCTAGATTGGATCAACTGTGTAAGTAGGAAGACTAAGATAGTAGGAAGTGCCTAAATGAGTGTACGAATGAAGAAACTAACAACATGTGCCAGTTGACATGTGAATCTTTGCAATTGTTTTTGCTAGAACAAAGTTGCAATGCATCGACACTTTATAGCCTACAACCTATGTATTTTTTTGAATTTTGATTCAGCCTTATATTTGGATCTGATCTAGTTTGTATATGTATTTAGTATTTGAATATGAATTTTGGATATCTCATTTGTATCAACTTCATATTTACAATGTGATTTTTGGGTATTTACAATATTGAAAAAGAAATACAAAGTTGGTTCTATAAAAAAATTTAAAGCAAGGTTGGTTTGAAATGGTTTTTCGCAAAATGAGGGAATTGGTTATGTTGATATATATATATATATATATATATATATATATATATATATATATATATATATATATATATATATATATTCTCCTGTTGTGAAATTTGCATCTATAAGGATCATTTTAGCAGTTGTATCCTTTTATGATTTAGATTTACATAAGCTAGATGTAAAGAGTTTTTTTTCTAAATTATGACCTTAATAAGACAATTTACATTAAATAAGTGGAAAGCTATTTAATTAAAGGTCATAATGACTTGGTATATAGGTTGAAGAAATCCCTGTATGGTATAAAATAATTACCTCGTCAATGGCATTTAACTTTTTAAAATGCTATTATGGAACTTCGATTTGTAGTTAATCAACTTGATTACTATATCTATATTTAGAACATTAGGAGCCACATTGTCATCCTGTCATTGTAAGTTTGAAATGAGATGGTAGAGCATCTAGACTATTATATCTAAGTCAAGAGATGCATATTGATTATATCCTCAAAGATTAGAATGGATGACTATAAGTATACAAAACTTGTTGTACAAGAGGTCAAGCTTAGTAAAATTGATTGTCCAAGTGATAGTTAAGAAAATTAAATGTTTCTTATACTCAACTTGTATGTAGCTTGATGTATGCTATGATATGCAAGAGATATGATATCAACTTTATTGTTAGGCTTGTGAGTAGATGTCAAGGTAATCTTGGTTTTTAACATTGAGTTGTTATAAAAACGATCTTGGGATATCTAAAAGGAACAAGAAATTTGAAATTATGCTATTGTAGACACCCAAAAATTTTCTCAAAAGATTTTATCTTTTAGAAATTTTGCTTTTTTAAGAAAAAATTGTGGTTTTGGGTCTTTTAAGGGTTTTCAAATAAAGATACCTTAAACGAATTCATTTCCATACCAAACTTTTGTGGCAACCTCAAAATAAGGATAAATGGCACCCCTCTAAAAAAAATCCAATTTTGACAAAGATCCAAAAAATGATTACTTTGCCCTCAAGCCTAAATTGGTATGATTCGGCTTTTTCAAATGATTGCCTCTAAAGAAATAAGGGTTTCAAACAAGTTTTCAAAGAAACAATTAAAAATGAGACATTGAGAACCAAACCCACAAAAATGTTTGCAAAATATCAAATTTATAAAATTACAAAAACCTTTTGAAATCAAAACCAAATAAATCCAAATCAGGCCTAAAAAACTCGCCCGATTGAAGATAGTCCTACTCCGAGACCCTATACACATCAAGGGTTAAAAATGTTTGAGACCCTACACCCATCGAAAGGGTTCAAGTGGTATGATACCCTACACTCAACAAAGGGTTAAAGTGGTTAAAACGGTAAAGACTAACTCACGAAGCGAAAACAGGTTACCCGTGCAAACAAACACTAGGATTGGAATTCAATTGTTTTCAAAAGTATTTGAAAATTTTGATAAAGAACTCGTTGTTTTCAAATATATGTCAAATGAAATGGTTTTAAATAATAAAAAAAAATATTTAAAACCATAAATGAAAAGGAATGAAGCCCAAGTCAAATAAGGATAAGAACAAATCAGGATGGGAGTGAAGATCAAGGCAACGGTTAAGCCAAGCCAGGACCAAGCTCATGTGAACCAAGCTATGGATCAAGGAAGTGGATCAAATGAAGTCAAGACCTCACCAAGCATGGCACAAAGTCGCCTCAAGTTGAACTTGGCCGGGCTATATCAAAGTACATCCAACCGACCACCATATCAAGTCCAACTGAGCCCACTTGGTTGAATGAACCTCTTTGGTCGGATACTCCTTGATAAAACCCACCTTAGCTTTGCTTGACCACACTACCTTGGCTTTGTTTAACCAAGCCACATTGACAAACCTTAACTGAAGTCCCTTGGCTAAACCCATCTTGGTCAAGTCACCTAGACCCAACCCATCTTGGCTAACCCATGTGAACACAAAGAGGACCAGCACAAGGCCCATGTGAGCACATGGGGCAGCCATGGAATTGGAGCAAGAGATTGGGCCAAAGAGCTTGGCCCAATCCACATTATGGAAACCTCTAGGGCTCTCCACTTATGGCCTATAAAAAGGGGCCTTGGGGGCTCATTTCCAAGATTGGAGGGATTCAAGAGCATTCAAGAGATTGAAGGATGAGTTTAGGGCCTAGGAGAGAGAGAGAGAGTAAGTGTTGTAAAAAGAGAGAGAGAACAAGAGAGAAAGAAAGAGAGAGTGAGAGAAGAAGAGGAGAAGAGAATCGTCCCCTTTCTTGAAGTTGTGGTTCATTGGAGGAATTGTAAGTTTAATTCTTCTTCTTTGCTGATCTTAAGCCATTCTTTTTCTTATTCAATTCAAAAGGGGTTGTATTAATGGAACATTAGTCTCCTCCCAAGTTTTAATAGAGTAGAAATATTGCCCGTTTCATTCCTTTTATGTTTACACATTCTACTTGTTTGATTTCATGCCTCTATGCATAAGCTATAAACATATTTCCATTCATTTTCCTTCAGTCATTTACTTTGAATTAGCTGTAGTTAGATTTTAATTTCGGATGAATGCATTCACGTATGCTTTAGAAACAGAAATTTTGTTTTCAGCATGCTATATACACCTGTTGTTTGCATATAAAGGTATAGTATGAGCTATGCGACTTCACTTGGAAAATACAATACTCACATTATTTTCACCTTGAGCACTTTGACATTCCAAAAGTGTATCGTGATAAGTGCAATGAGTTCTACATGGAGTGGTATATTACTCAAACACATCGGTTTATTTTGAGAGGTTTCATCAGTTATTTGCGCCCAACTCTTCATCTTCCAACTAAGCAACATGATACATCATTCTTAATGTAGGTAAATTATTATTTCCCAATATTATCCTGATCTTTAACTTTGTTTGGTTGGATGATAATGTTACTCATAATTACTTTTCATTATCAACATCTTACCGTCACAACACTCAGAGTGTATATTATGGCCATTGTTGGGTGACATTACATTATTAGAGTTGGTAGAGACATATGAGCAGTAATATCAATGAGTACATTGCTTAATGATATTTGATAAGATGATAACATATGATGGTGAGAATGCATAAGCTTGAGAGTACAAATGATCCATGTACTAGGTTAACATCTTATATTTGAGGGTTTTGGATGTCCTTTTGTATTATTCATTACATGTATATGCCATTTGTAATGAATAACATTTTTGTTGCTCATTCTTTGCCCTTAATATTAGCCTACCCCGTCTAGTATGGGAAAAGGCTTAGTTGTTGTTCTTGTGTATTCTTTGCCCTTAATATACTCAAATAAATGTATAATTGAATACAAATGGATTGAAATAATGAGATTATTCAAATTTAAAAAATAAATCTGTTTACAAAATACAAGGAACATGTAATCGTCGTCCTTAATGTCATATACTATATTATTGCCTAGTCTTCTCATTTGTATATACATTTCAATACATGCATGAAACGATCGATATGAATTCTCAATGCTTTCATTGTAGTATCATTTCTAAGATGAAAATATAATAGACATCGGAGAGCCATCAATAATGTATATAAAAAAATTGAATATAAGAGAAGATCAGTCATAAATTAGATATATTAAATATTTAAATAATATTTATATAGTACAAAGATATTATCATTATCATTAGAAAATATTATGTTAAATGATGATAAGACATGTACTACACATCCCTCACAACTATTTGTTTACCATCTAACACCAATAGTAGAAATATCGTTAACTCTCTTTTCTCGGATTTAATTTTATAAAATCACAGTACATAAAAAAAAATAAAAATAGTTTTAGGATCTCCACATTCTGCTCTATATACTATAAAAATTCATGAATTTTAGAGATCCCTAAGCTATTCATGCAAATCCGAAAACAAGCTTTAAAAACATAACTAGTTTCTGCTTTTCAGAACTTAAAAATTTTTCATTCCCCAAATCAAGTGCACGACTTGTTTAATTAAAATTGTCTTTCAAGTAAATTTTTGAAATACACACCATGCTCAAATTAATACTCAAAGTATCTAGGCTGACCCTTGAGCATCAGTTCAAGAAAGCCTAAGACCAAAAGATCCCGCTTCTCCACAATCACTCCATGAAGTTAGAAATATAATTTTGCTAGTTTAAGTGAAACTAGCTGGCACGCCCGTGAAAGAACAAAGTAGATTGAAAAGATTATTTCAAGTCTCTACATAGGCTTTGGAATAAAATTTTCACATCTACAGCTATCATGAATTAAAATAACTAGATACTCATATGCTGACCTTGTTGGGAGCAAAGATGACAACAAATCAACCTTAGGTCAAGTTTTTTTATTTGAAGGCAATGTTTTTATTGGTCATGCAAAAAACACGGTTGTGTAGCATTACACACACAAAAGGTTGAGTATATTACTTACAATATGGTTGCAATGAGTGTCGTTTGGATAAATTATTTCATTCATGATTTAAAGTTAGACATAACCAATGAGGTGGTTGTCATTTATTGTGACAACAATGTAGTCATAATTCTTATAAAGAATAGAGTTGATAGCTCAATGAGCAAGCATATAATAGTAAAATATTATTATATACATAATATGATATAAAAGAATGAAATATATATCTTTTACCTTCTACGAAGGATATGATAGTAGACCTCTTAATAGAAGGTATATTTGAAGATTTGTTTGGTGAACATGTTAAGACTATGGGGTTAAGGCATGCTTAGAGTTTCTAGCTATATAGAAACACAAACATGAGTTATTATATAAGAAAAATGCATCGGCATGAATAACTCATGGCAGTTGCACTTTAGTACAACTAGAAAGTAATACAATTAGAAAAGATACTAAATAGTGGGAGAAACCATTGTGCCATGATTTGGCTCATATGACCAAGTGGGAGATGATAACTCCTGGCTATGAAAGTGGCCATAAGGCCTTACACATAACGCTCATACAATAAGAAAAGAGGACCCCATTCCGTACTGCATGAACCATTTCACTTTTACTGATAAAATTGTTTCAAATCAAGATAATCATTTTTCATTTATAATAAAATAATTAAGGAAAACATAGTATACAGAGATAAAAATGAAAGAGCAACAATATAGAGAATACAGAAAACACATACAAATCGATATCTTTTCTAATCTCTGAAATCGTTCTTCATGAAGCCATTCTAGAGGATCCAAAGCCCAACAGCTATGCTCTGCTGCAAAAAAACACATAAAAATGTCTTCTGCAAAAACAAAACCAACAGCAAGATGTTAAAGAGAAGTCATTGGCATACAAAGAGTTAGCTCAATTGGCATGTCACTCTGACGTTGTTGCTATAGGTGGGGAGTTCAACTCCTGCGGGTGTGCATGCGTGTGAATTAGGCTTTGGCCTCCCTTTGTAACCAAAAGAAAAAAGAAAGCAGTAATTTGGGAAAAAGAAAAAAGAGATGTCATTGCTTCTAGTCCTTTCATTATCAAACCAGATAGATAGGATCAATTATTTTCCAATTTGAATGGCTTTTTGATCCTTCCTCGGTCGTTCGGCTCTATCGATAAATGCAGATGAATAAGTGCTTTCACAGACATGTTGGTAAAGATATCAGACATCTCCTTTGAGAAGTTTCTTTCAGTTGTAAGATACCCCAAATTCTGTGAAGGGCAAGGGCTTGCATGGTAAACTGTTTGGGCCATTAACTTGCGAAATGATTCATGTCCTTTGAAAATCTATCTACACCCAGACTGTTAGCTCAACTAGCAGGCTCTCTATCCTCTACTGCAGGAGGGAGTTCCATTCCGTGGAGTGTGTGTGTGTGTGTGCGCATGCATGAGTGAGACTTCGGCCTCCTTTTGTAATAAAAAAAAGTGATCTAACCCTTTAGACTTGTTCCTGCTGGGACCCTTATTGGTGGTGCCAGAGCCCTGTTACTAGAATGAAAGGGCTAGAATCATGTGGTCTTATGACCAAGTTTTGACAAACTGTAGTTTTTGTGTTTGATTCACGAAGCAATATTCTTACTTGGGTTTTCATAAGATGTAGGGCAACAACACAAGACAATATGTGCGTAGGTTTCCATGCGAAGCCCATGGGTCTAGTTCCTATGGCTTACATTCCAGCTAGTACATACGTTTTTTACTCAAATTGGGCCCCATAGTTTCATATACAAAAGGTTCTATATTTGATCCACAAATGAAACTTAAAACTGAGTACCAAAAAACAAGATCCAGTTCCACTAAAACTTTATATCAAACACGCACTATAGAAAACCCAAAAAATATGTATTGCTTAATTATAGTGGAATGTAGTCACAGTGAACACTGATTTATTGTATTGTCCAGGATAGAGAAGCATCATGAATGCCCAAGTTCTAGCCACATTTGAGCCCATGAAGCAGAAACTTGCTGAAGAACTGAGCTCACTTTGTCCATCTTCAAGGGATGGCAGCCAGGAGCACCAACCGAGTAGGGATTGAACCTATTCACGTGAAGTGTAATGCCGTTGAAGACGAAATGCATGCCATTGATCACAACTACGACCATCTTGAGCTGTGATTCAATTGGGACTCGAGCAAACAATGGCCCTCGCCATTGTTCTCTAACTTTCAGTTCATAAACCAGGGGCTTTGAGAGAAGATACAATTCTACAATTAATGTGAGGTGGGGAGTCAACCCCACCCAAAACCTCGATATTTAAAAAACTATATTCCACGGCCTAGTTGATAGCAAACGCCGCTTAGAGATGCCAATACGGGCAGGGCCAGGTCAGCCCCCAGGCCAAGCTTCACAGGCTGGGCTGGGTCAGCCCTCAGGCTAGACTCATTTTGACATATAAGATAGACAACTATATATGTAGTATATATATACATACATATATATATATACATGTATATATGTATGTATGTATATATATATATATATATATATATATATATATATATATATATATATATATATATATATATATATATGTATATATATATATATATGTATATATGTATGTATGTATGTATATATGTATGTATGTATGTATATATGTATGTATATATATATATATATATGTATACATCTCTCTCTATATATAATCCAGCCCTGCTGCCCGGCCTGTGTTGGCCTCCAGGGCCAGACGGGCAGGGCTATTCGGCCCTGCTCTGAAAATGAGTTAGAAATGTCTCGCTCAGCCATGCATTTTTTCACCGCCGGGCCATGCCAGGCACATTTTGACATCTCTAAAAAGTCTACAAGAACAGAAAGAACAAATAAGGGATATAGACATGCAAGACAAACGGATAATACACATTATCTCAATCTTATCAGGATGCCATTGAGAAAACCAGACATAGAAGAAACTAAAATCATTCACTTGATTTCCTTGCTATTTGAAATCTCTGAATCTGGGAGAAACTGATGTAAGTAATATGGTTGAAGCTGGATATAGCTTCGATCAGATGAGTTCTGCTATGAACAAACTTAAGCATCCAAAAGATACAGCAAGATTCCAGTTTAAAGGCACAGGATCTTTAAGTCTAATACCCATATTTAATTGGGCCTATTCATCGATCCAGTCTCATCCTGTTATAGATTAAACCCAGCTCAGTTTTTAACAAGTCTGGTCATTCTCTGGAGTTGTTCTTAACCATTTTTGAATGCGTCTAAGGAGTACGTCTAATAACTCTAAATATTAAACATATCACTTAAATGAAATTTAAATCAATAACTTATGATGGGATTATCTTCTTGTTCTCAACCAATTTTATTTTTTTAAGGTAGTTTACAATGTTTTATAAAACTGGGTCCTCTTCGGGGATTAGTTTGGGTTAAGGGTTTGAGATCAGGCTCAGGTGTGGAAGAAGGGTTGGTTGTAGTTTTAATTTTTGTTGAAGACTCCGCATCGCATATCTATATCTTTGTAGTTATTCATATTTGAACATTGTTTTTAAATTAATTCATTTGCTTTTAAATTAGTCCTTTTCTTAATTCCAGTTCATTTGATTTGGAAAGAATCGGATCTTCTGTTTTGGGTAATCGGATCCTCATTTGACTTCAACAGTTTCGTGTGCTGCAACAAATGCTCCTCATCCCTTCCTAAGGAAGCGTTTACAGAAGGCTTCACATAAACATTTGCCATTCCATTGCAGATTGTATCTTCAGTAAAAACTTTAGACATTTTACAATATCATACAGATATAGCAACCCACCTTGTATTTACAAACCCAACAAAAAAAAGAAAAAAAAGCTATGCCAACACTGAGAAAGCTATAATTTATGCTATTGATTCTTTATATATTGAAAAAACATCCTTCGTTAGCTGTCATTAGTTCCCTGAGCCCTTCATGAGACGGATGCTTGAGATTTTATGTGATTGCGCAGTGATCATGCTTGCCATTGATGGATCCTCGCCCATAATAATCTCATACCCATCTCTCATTCCATCCATTCCTTCAGCTAGCATCTGCCAGAACAGTGCCCCAGCACCAGCACCACCAGTTCTAGCAGAGGCATAAATACTGTTATACACTGTTTGGTACACGTTATACCTCGCATTTATACTGAACCCGTTCGACCTTGATGACTTTCCGAATTCTGCAAATAGAAGTGGTTTCTTGAGCACACTGTTTGAGTCTTCAATGTGTGACTGAACCCAGTTTTGCAGAAAAGAGAGATGAGCTGGTTCGCTTGATCCCCATGGTAGCCTATAAAGAAAAAACATGATATTAGTTGAATTACATCAAGAGTGTATTTTAGTCGATTGCCTCTGAACAGTAATAAATTACCATTGATCTGGATATGCATGAATAGTTGTAAAATCGATTCCTGCAATTTGATTATTGGATATAAAATCAGTTCCAAGTACATAGGCTCCTGGATTATATTGTATCCTTGAGGGTGATGATTGCCCATAGAAACCCTCAAGACCTACTTCTAGCATATGCTTGTTGTCTATGGACTTCAAATATGCAGCCATCTCTGCAATCCAACCCTGTAATGTGTTGTATAGAAGTCAGATATTTATGTGTAAGTATTGTGTCAAGAATTTTACCATGAAGATAAATGGTTCGCTTGCCTGGAGTTTTCTGCCAGAGAGATCACTCTGACAACGAGGTTCATTCATGAGCTCCCATGCAAAAATAGTGGGATCATCCTTGTACGGTATGCCAGTGATTGAGTTCACTCTTGTGAGAATGGCCTTCCAAAATTCAAAATGAACCAAGAATATTAAGTAGCTCTCATACACAAACTGATACATGTATGTATACAATAAATACATGCATAAATTAATATACATTTGTGTTTATATAGATAAAATATATGTTTATATGTATATAAATGTGTGGAGAGAGGAGGGGAGAGAGAGAGAGAGTACTTTGATATGGTTCTTGTAGTAGCCTTTAACAACTGGGTTGGTGAAGAAGTCATCATCAGAGCTCACATACTGTCCCCTTTCTCTTGCCCATTGCACATACTGTTTCCTTCCCCCAAAATCGTTCCAATTATTGGCCAAGCTCATGATCAGATAGATTCCATGTTTTTTTGCTTCTGAGACCACAAAATCCAGGCCCTGAAACACCAACAGTCTTGTTTTAGATCATAAAGTCCAACCTTTTCTAAGTTTCTCTTTAGATTAAGAAAGCAAGCTAAGGTATAGAAATGAGAACGATAAGTACTAACCTTAAACATATCTCCATTGTAGACGCCTGGAGAAGACTGCAAAGGCCTATAGCCACCGTCGCTAAAGGCCCAGGTTCTAGCAACATTTAATCCGCAGGTAGAAGCCTGCTGAAGAACAGAGCTGACTTTGGCTCGCTGTGTGGGATCAGATGCCATATACATCAGCCAATAGGAATTAAAACCGTTCACAAACATTGGGCTTCCATTGAGAACAAAATGGTTGCCACTGGTTCCAATAAAGCTTCCTGGAGCTGCAGCATGGCATCCAATGAAGCAACACAGCATGAATACAGTGAGGCAGACAAGCAAAAGACTCCTCCTGTCCATAGTTTTCTGATATACCTGAATTCAAATAAGACATCAAAATAAACAGAAATCAGAAAGTATTCACCAAATTGATGGGACTTGTTCAAGAAAGTAGGTAAGCAACCTTGCTACAACGCTATTTTTATGGTTTAAAGTAAGACCATGAACAATGAAAGACCATAAAAAAAAACTAATTGCAGCAAGCAGACTGAGATACTGTAAATTGAGATATACAGATTCATAGGCTCCTCCTTGATCATCTTGTTTGGTGGAATATAAGTTTATATATAGGCGTTCAGTGGGTACAATTGGAGCTCACAGAGTCATGTTGAGGTAACCAGCTATCAAATAACGTACAGACAGATGATCTTTGCTTATTCTTTTGGAGGTTTTAAGTTGAGTTTTGTTTTTGAGTGCAAAAATTTGATCAGTTGGGCAGTTGACAAATATGCATCACTATCAAACATCATCTCCCTCGCTTAGGGCAGCCCCGCTCCCATCTTTCTTTGTGCTTCTTTAATTTTTCTTTTAATAGAATGGGACTTGCGTGCTTAAAGTGGTCTCTATAGGACAGTAGTCAATCAGGGCTCCAGTGAGACTGTGAGAAGGCTGAATTTGAACAACTAAAAAGAATTAAAAGCAGCAACAAGAGCATTCAACGGCAGGGCTCTCTAGTGCTGGTGCTGCCAGTGGCGAGTTCGACTCCTAGAGGG
>JAYKKT010000092.1:21080000-21180000 GCA_036023115.1 Brasenia schreberi
TGCATTTGAAATGAAAATTAAAGAACAAATCGAACTCGCAAAGTAACAACCGGATTGAAATTTTGTATTGTTATCCTAAATATAGTATTATGCTCCCAAGTTTGTGTGGCCGTCAGTGTCCCTTCGATAATTGTGTTGTAGGACGAAGGCACTTTTTGCTTTCTTCAATATAGTTTTGGCTGTTATCACGTTAAATGTTCATGCATTAGGAACCTTTCATTTTGCATGACCTCGGAACGCTTCTTACGTATAATAATATGTATAATAATATGGCTGTGGCTCAAATGTTCATTTTCATTAAACAAGTTATATAGTTCATATCAAAGACGACGTTTTACGCATGCAATCAATGTTTCTATCGATATAAGTGGGGTCTCATGGGGCACAAGAACTTTGGAAGAACACACACGAGAGAGAGAGAGAGAGAGAGAGAGAGAGAGAGAGAGGATAACAACTATATCACCATCAAAAGCTTGCTCACTCTGGAGAGGTTGAGACGTCTTAAGGGTATAATATAAACTATCATAATCATTAATTTAGACGGTACTCTTTAACAACTAAATTCATGGTTACTATTCATCATCCTTATCATGACAAGATAGGATATTTCGGATGATTGCCATGCATGTACATTTGGATCACGTCCAAAATGTGATCAAGATAAGTGAACGAAGACGTTTATATCATTGTGAACCACTAGTAGACGCTAGCTAGTCATGAGTCATGAGTGAACTATGCATTGTGGCCACGGATTCATCCTTGGACTATAATTTTTCTTATTTTTTTCCAAATTTCAGGTGGTGGCTCTCTGCTCAATGTAGATCTGACAAACCCAGAGCATTAGCTCAACGGCAGGGCACTCTGCTGCTGTTGGGGAGTTCGACTCCCAGAGGGTGCATGTTTGTGTGTGCATTAACCCAATAAAAAATAAAAGATGTAGAGCTGCCACTGCACAAGATGGCATGCGTAAAGGAGCAAGCTTTTGCGATCTCACAAAAGCCTTATCAAACAATATTCAGATAAGATTGATTTTCTATATGGAAAAATGAAAATCATTCTTCGCCTAATGGCCTCTACACAAGCGGTCAGGGTTCGATTTTCATGGGTGTCTATGCCAGAACTAGCTCTAGGCAAAAGGGTCGCATGAGGTCTTATATACGCTGGATTTATCCAAGCACTAAGTTGGCGCTATTTACCAATATATATATATGTAAAACTAATAGAACCGGCATTTTGGACAAAGCATCACATATAATAAAAAAAATCTCCTTTTTAACTCTCTTCTCTTTTTCAACACACGCATATGTGTAAGCACACTCACATGCATACATAAATACATACATATATATATATACATACATACATACATACATACATACATATATATACATACATACATACATATATATCTATATACATACATACATATATATACATACATACATACATATATATATATATATATATATATATATAAAGAGAGAGAGAGTATAATATAAACTTTGGGGCTGGGCAAACCATACCATATAATGGTAATTCAATTACTTTTTTTTAGGTAGGCATTGATATTAGGCTTAAATTTTTCGGGAGAAAATTATGTTCAATAACTCGTGCAGCGTGGGCGGGTTGTAGTGGGTGAAAACTTTGAAATCCATGGGATTGAGCAAGGCAGAGCATAGCGCGGATTTTCGAGGGCGGAGCAGGCGCAGGTGGTATAGAAGCCTGCCCCGCTCCACTGAAATCCCTACAATCTCATTTCAAAAAGCCAAGCCCTTCTTTAAAGCAACACATTTGCCGTTACTAATGAGCATGAGTTGCTTGTGTGCCGTGACTATCGAACTTGTGAGTCCAAGCTTTTACATAATAATTAATTACTGAGAGTTTCAAAGCAGTATTGATCGACAAGATTTGCATGAATCGATGTGAAAGGTAAGGAAGCTAGTATTTGATAACGGGATTCATGTTGGTATTTGTAACAGCAAATAGTAGTGGCTAACAAGCCTAATGAAAGTGATTGATACTATGACTATGAAAAATATTTATATTTTATGTTTATAATAAATAAATGCATTGGACAGAAAGCTAAGAAAATTTAATACTAAGTTTTGAATTTTAGTATTCATGAAAAAAACTCACAATAGAGTCGGTACCATTGTGAATAAGAATTTAGATAATAGTATAGTAGGCGTAAAATGCTATGATGATCGAATTATGATAGGTGAAATTAGTGTGAGGAGTGGAGGTTCTAAATATAGGTTGTACTTATACACTCCAAGTAAGATAGAAAGAAAATATAAATAAGCTATTTTGAGAGGAGTTAGATAATGTGATTTAAAGAATTTCATAAAAATAGATGATTTGCTTGAGAGAATATCTAAATGGATACATAGGTAAGAAAGCATTAGGATATCTAGGTATTTATGAAAATTGTGACTATAAGGATTTAAATGAGGAGCATCAATTAGACCTACCATGTTTTATGGTTGTGAGTGTTGGGCAGTTAATCATCATGTACAAAAGATGTCTGTGACAGAAATGAAGATGTTGAGATGGATGAGTGGTCATACAAGAAAAGACAATATACATAATGAGGTTATTATAAACAAATTAGGAGTGGCACTAATAGAGGATAAAATGAGCGAATATTGTTTAAGATGGTTTGGACATATAAAAAGAAGATCACAAGAAGAACCTTTAAGAAGGTATGAAAAACTAAATTTGGAAAGTATTAAAAGAAGTAGAGGATGTCCACAAAAGTGTTGAAAAGAAACAATAAAGAATGATCTAGCTTATTGTGAGTTAACCTGCTAACATGGCATATGATAGGAATATGTGGAAACAAAGAATCATGTGGCCGACCCCGTCTAGTATAGGAAAAGGCTTTGTTGTTGTTGTTGTTGTTGAAGGATTTAAATGAGGAACATAAGAAAAATTTTGAATTTTTCTATGGTACATGATCTCTTTATAGCCAAGACAATTTTAAGAAAAAAGTATGAAATATTTAATCACTTATAAGAGTTATTTTATTTTATAGGAACAAATGAGTTATTTTATTTTATAGGCAAAAAGATAGATTATGTTGTAAAAATTGTAAGAAAATTATAGGAGAGTTTAATTACTTAACATCAACTTTTAGTTTTGTATATAAGAAGTGGACAAAGAGAGAAAGATTACATAGAACTATTCATGAAATAGTGAAACCTCAAAAATGATAAAGAATATATTTTTTTTAAAAGTTCTTCAAGAAGAAGCCTGCAATTATATAAACACAACTTGTGATAAGGTTACAAAGTGCATTATGATAACAAGATTAATGAAACTTGGGAAGCTTATAAGAAGACAAAGAAAGAAGCAAAGAAGGTTGTCAATAAAGCAGATGTCAAAACTTAGAAGGATGTATATAAAAAACTTAACTCAGAAAAAGGTAAAAAAGATATTTTTAAGATAGCTAAGGGTAGAGATAAGAAAAATAAGGTTCGTAGTTTTGTTAAATATTAGTGACAAGCAATTATTATAAAAAGGCATAAAATTTATTTTCATAAGCTTTTAATTAAAATATGGATACTAGTATTAGCTTGGAAGAGCTAACCAACTTAGAAGAGTACATAAAACATAATATCTACTAACATATTCAAAAGAATAAAATAAAAAAGGCTCTTAAACTTATGAATATTGGCAAATTAGTAGCATCAAATAATATTCTTAAAAGTATCAAAAATCATAAGTAAGAAGGATATCACTTCACTTATAAGATTATTTAAGCACATATAGAGAAACCAAAAGATCCTTAAGGAATGGAGAAAGAGTACAATTATGTCTATATAAAATAATAAGAAAGATATTTAAAACTACAAATTATCAAGGTATTAAATTGATTAGCCATACAATAAAATTATGAGAAAGAATTGTTGAATTAAAGTAGAGACAAGTATTAAGTATAATGAAAAATATATTTAGATTCAAGCTAAAGAGAGATGTTTTATATAACAATTTAGAGGAAAAAACTTTTACGTGGTATTTATTGATTTAGAAAAGAGTGTTACTAAAGGCACACTCTTTTTACTAAGAGCATACTCTTATTGTTGAAAATCTTTGTATTACCCTCACTGCACAAACTACATTTTTCTCTCTCCAACATTCATGTGTCACACGCATCTCTTATATAAAGTAGACGTGTCTTACATGCATCTTATATATAGAGGAGACGCACCATCCACGTATATCCTATATAAAAGAGACAAACAAAGTGTGTGTGTCCCTTACACAAGGGGCACATCCATGATATGTCTCTTATGCAAAAAGAGATATTCTTATACTTCATCCTTTTTCCTTTTTTAGAGCGAAGAAAGGGAGGGGTGGAGAGGAGAAGAATGGAGTGAGACATTGATGGGCTCCGGTGGTATGAGAGAGTGGAGAGAATATGGAGATATGAAAGGGGAGAGAGAGCAAGGCGAGCGACAATCAGGAAATATCAATGACAGGAGGAGAGGGGAGGAAGTAGTGACAAGATTTAGTGACCAGCTTTGGCTACACGAGAGAGAAGCGGGAGGAAGGAGAAAGGGGTAACAGTAAGCAAGATCCAGTGGATCCCCGTATCAAGAGAGAGAAGACGAAGAAAAGAGAGGGTGGTGGGTGGTGGGTAAATAGGAGTATTATGAGAAGGAGGGTGTGTTCTTGGTAATTTAGGGTATGCATTTAGTAACTATGTTTAGAAAAAACTTATAGTAATGTGTCAAGAGATATTCTTTAGAAAAACTTACAAAAGAGAGGTATCTCATCAATATGCTTCAATCTTATAAAAAATATGCACAATGGTATACAAACATACGTGACAACTCATAAACAAATAATGGATTTATTTGAAGTTAATATTGGATTACATCAAGGATCAATTTTAGATCTATATTTATTTACTTTAGATGTTGATGAGTTAACAAAGCATATTAAGGATAAAGTACTTTGATATATATTATTTATAGATGACAACTTGTTTATGGACGAGTTTATGAAAAAAGTTAACAAGAAATTGGATATACAGAGAGAAATATTAAAACATAGAAACTTCCAACTTAGTAGAAGAAAGAATATATAGAGTACAAGTTTGATCATTTGCTTACTTTAGATGACATGAAAATTAAGATTGGCATGCATTGCGTCTCTCATGGAGAAAGTTTTAAATACCTAGAATCTATTTGTAAGGTGATGAAAAAATTGATTGAGATGTTACACAGATTTAATGTAAGTTATTTAAAATGGAGACTAGTATTAGGTATTTATGTGACAAGAAATGCAATTAAAGTTGAAGGACGAATATTATAGAGCAACAATTGCATTTGTTGTATTATATGGTTCTTAATGTTGGATAGTTAAATATCAACATATATAAAATATGTTTGTGGCAGAAATGAAGATACTTGGATGGATGTGTGATCACACAAGGAAAGACTATGTTTGTAATACGTTATTAGAAACAAAATGGAAGTGGTAGATAATAAATAAGAAAAAATTATTTTACTTATTTCTGTTGTTTGTGATTGAAAGTAATAGCTGCTTTTCATTAAGTAAGAATCCACTGATGAGGCCATAAAATCGTAGTAATTAGACATAAATTGTGGTGCTTCAACCAGAAATTTGCCATTTCACAAAAAAGATAGAACGTCTACTGCAATTTTTTGAATTGAATATTCAACATTTACTTGAATCAAAGTCTATACAATCCAATTGTCACATAAAAAAAGGAGCTCTCTCAAAACGGTGTTGACATGACACTTAAGGCACATCAAATATAATTATTATTTAAATATATTTAAAGTATTAAATATATTACTAATTCATATTAAATATTAAATAGATATTGCTTAATATTTATATTAATATCATGTAAACTATTATTATTATAATATTTAATTAGTATTTTAAAATTAACTAGATATTAATTAATATTCAATAGATAATACTTAATATTTACTAAAATTGTATTGTCATTTTAATATATAGTAACTAATATTTATATAATCTAATTAATATTAATTTATGAATATATAATTACTCATTATTAATTAATATTATATTAACAATTTAATATTAATGATATAAATTGTGGCTATTTATTATGTTATATAATTAATATCACATAGTATTAAATTTATTATTTATTTATAAAGGTTGACTAGTATAGATGTGAAAATTTTATTGTGAAGTCTATGTAGAGACTTCAAATAAGTTTTCAATCTACGTCATTTGTGCGAGCGTGCTAGCTTGTTTGCTTAAACTAGCAAAGATTGATTTTTTGACTTCGTGTAGCGATTGTGGGGAAGTGAGATTTTTTCGTCTTAACCTTTCTTGAACCGGTGCTCAAGTGTCAGCCTAGACGCTTTGAGAATTGATCTTAAACAAGGTGTGTTTTCAAAATTCACTTTTGAATCAACAAAAAACGTGCACTTCGCCTATTAAAGGAAAATTTTCAAAGTTCTGAAAAATAGAAACTGGTCTATTTTCAGAACTTATTTTCAAATTTTTCTAAATAGTTTCAGAATCTCTAAAATTCAGAAATGTTTACAGTGAGTAAAAACAAATGTGGAGATTCTAAAACTATTTTTATTCTATGTTTTTGTGTTGTGATTATTTAGAATTAAATCAAGAATGTGCCTCTGCTCAGGCATTCATAACTAATCTGTTACAGAAATACAAAGGTTTAAAGAAACGTCTGTATCTCGGTGCACAAAGCTCCGATCTTTATGAACTTAGTCTTGTTGGAAAGCTATGGATGTTCTCCTTCCAATAAGATATTTACTAAAATTGGTTCACTAGAGACAGAGTTATGGGATGATAACTCAAACTCTATTGCAGAAAACACAAGTTTGACCGATTTAACTAAGGACTTTTTTATCTTGCCCAATGTTAATTATGTGGTTGTACGACCCTAAAATTCTTGAAAATTTTATCATATGTGGGTTTGTATGTGAGGATTCGTTATACCAAATTTCAGATCATTTGGAGTAGATAAACGAAAATAAAAAATAAAATATTAGACGAATGCAGGATGTTGAAAACAGATTTCTATATTTAAAATATACATGAATGCATTTCGTCCTAAATTAAAAGACTAATCACAGTAATTTTAAAGTAAATGACTGAAGAAAATGAATTGAAATATATTTATAACTCAAGGATAGAGAGGATTAGAATATCTAAGAGAGTATGTCGTATATAGAGGTAGGAGAAACTTAAAATCAAACATGTAATAGGCATGAATGTAAAGAAATGAAATGGACAGCATCACTAGCTATTATATCATGGGGAGAGACAATTGCTTCATTAATATAACTCCTTTTAATTGAATGAAAGTAAGAAGAGATTAAAGTAAATAAGGATTGAGAAATAAACCTTACAATCGAACCTTCCTCGGCACCGGACGTGGAGGATCTTGGAGGAGACGACTCCTTCTTCTTCCTCTCCTTTCTCTCCCTCTCTCTCTCTCTCTCTCTCTCTCTCTCTCTCTCTCTCTCTCTCTCTCTCTTTCTTCACCTCCTCCAATGCTGGAAACCAGCCCCCAAGGTGCTTTTTTATAGGCTTTTGGTGAATCTTGAATTAGGTCTTTTGGAGCCCAAGTCTTGATCCAATCTCTTGGTTGGACACATGGCTTCATGTGGGTCTCTTGGTGGTCCCCTTAACCAAGGTGAGTCCAGCCCCATGTGGTGAGGGTTAGGAACCGTTTGGTCATAATCGAACAAGGGAGTTCAACCACCTAGGAGCAATTAGGGGTGGCCCGGCTAGGTGGTTCCTTTTGGTGTCATACTTGATGAAGTCGTGGCTTGGCTTGGTCTGGCTCTTGGTCTTCCTTAGCCCCTGTCTTAGACTTTTTATTTGGCTTAACCCATCTTGGCTTCAACTTCCCTAGGCCATTCGAGACTAGGCCCTTTGTTTTAGTCCACATTTGGTGAATGAGTTTTCTTTTTGCCTTTTTGTTGCCGCTTTGAGATCGAATTGGGATGCTTCGATTCCGTTTTGGCCTTGAGATCGTGCCTTCTTCCGAGATCTTCGACGGGCTTCATCTTTATGCTCTTTTGATTTAATTTGCAGCTTTGTCCCTTAATCGGACTTGAATCCTACGCTTGATTTCAGATTCATGGTTTTAAATATTTCTTTTGATTATTTAAAACCATTTTGTTTGAGATATATTTGAAAACAACGAGTTCTGTCAAAATTTTTAAATACTTTTGAAAACAACTGAGTTTCATTCTGAGTGTTTGTTTACACAGGCGACCTGCTTTCACTCCGTAATTTAGTCTTTATCATTTCAACTACTTTAGCCCTTTGTTGGGTGTAGAGTGTTGGACCACTTTAACCCTTTCGATGGGTGTAGGGTTTCGAACCTCTTTAACCCTTCACTATAAGGTTTCAAACTGCTTTAACCCTTTGATTGATGTAGGATTTTGGAGTAGGACTATCATCAATCGAGCAAGTTTTTGAGGTCTGATTTGAATTTGATTTGTATTTCAAAGGTTTTTGGTAATTTTGACATTTTACAAACATTTTTGGGTTTGGTTCTCAATGTCTCATTTTCATTTGTCTCTTTGAAGAAAATTGTTTGAAACCATCCTTTTTTGAAGAAAATTATTTGAAAAAGCATAATCCTGCCAATTTAGACTTGAGGGCAAAGCAGACATTTTTTTTAATTTGTCAAGATTGAATTTTTTTGAGAGGTGTAATTTACCCTTATTTTGAGGCTGCCATGAAATTTTGGTGTGGAAATGAGTTCGTTTAAGGTATCTTTATTTGAAAACCCTTAAAAGACCCAAAACCGTAATTTTTCTTGAAAAAGGCAGAAATTATGAAAGTTCATTTTTTTAAAAAAAAAATTTGGGTGTTTACCTAAAAGATTTTGGAAGTAATAGAAGAGAAAGCTCAGGAAGGAGTAGAGGAAGAGTTACTTCTAGTATACATTCATTTTTTTCTCCTAGCACTATACCTGGTGTTCAACCTGGAATTCGTGTTGTTATGGCTTCAGAACAACTGTATGATCAGGCAAACCTTATAGTGGGCAAATGGTTTTATGATGCATGCTTTCCATTTAATGCAGCAAATAGTTTTCATTTTCAAGCAATGATAGATGCAATTGCTAATATTGGTCCAGGATACAAGATGTCCTCTTATCAAAAATTGAGAGAAAAGATCTTAGATAAGACCGTCATTGAAGTGGAAGAATATTGTTCGACTTTGAGAGAGTTATGGAAGGAGACGGGATGCATTATCATGGCAAACGGATGGACAGATGGGCGAGGAAGGAGCTTGCTAAACTTTCTTATCTATTGTCCTAAAGGACTTATGTTTTTGAGATCTCTAGACATGTTAGAGGAGAGGTACACTGCAGAGATCCTACGGCAAGAATTTGATAAGGTGATATGCGATGTTAGGCTAGAGAATGTAGTCTAATTGATTACAGATAATGCAGCTAACTATAAAATAGTTGGGAAGGAGTTAGCAAATACTTATGAGACTTTCTATTAGACACCATGCGCAACCCATTATTTAGATCTTATCCTTGAAGATATTGGTGAGATGGATGAGATAAAGGCATCAACTGAGTATTTCCAAGATATCACCAAATTTATCTATAACCATGCCTTTATATTGTATATGATGAGAAGATATACAGATGGTACAGAGCTTCTTCATACAATTGCAACTTGGTTTGTAACTAATTTCTTATCTGTACAAAGTATTGTCAAACAAAAGCAAGCCTTGAAGAGAATGTTCTCCTCAAATGAATGACAACAATTTACAGAGTTGCCTCAAAATAGAAGAAACAAAAAATTGAATGAGATTTCAGATACAGTTTTCAAGAGTACATTTTGGAATGCATGTGTTAGACTGTTGAGGATTATATCTCTTTTAGTAAAGGTTTTGAGATTGGCTGATAGCGAGGAGAAACCATCTATGGGCTATTTTTATGAAGACATGGATAGGGCAAAAGAAGATATTAGAAATACTTTTAATGGAAAAAAGAGAGATTATGTGCCCGTGTGGAAAATTATAGATAATAGATGGAATAAACAATTGCATCAACCTATTCATGTAGCTGCATATTATCTAAACCCATCATTCAGGTACTCAACAAGCTTCAAAAGGGACAGTGAGGTTAATCGGGGCATCATTGATTGTATAGATAGATTAGTCCCTGATGAGAGTAGAGCAAATGCTATACATCGAGAGATGGAGATCTATGATAATGCTCTTCACTTAATGGGTTCGCCTGTAGCAATTCGCAACCACACTAATATGCGCCCAGGTAAATTGTTTATCTTTGTATTTAAGTTTCTTAAATCTTATATTATTGTGGATTAAGTCTCTAATGTTTGTCTTTTTCTACAAATGTTTGGTGGAATAGGTTTGAAAGTGATTGTCCAAACCTTAGAGATTTTGCAGTAAGAGTTCTGAGTCAAACCTATAGTGAAATGGGTTGTGAAAGAAATTGGAGTGTCTTTGAATACATCCATACAAAAAAGTACAACAGATTGGAACATAAGCGGCTGAATGACTTAGTTTTTATTCATTGTAACATGCGGCTTCGCGAAAGGTAATCTTGTATTAGTTAGTACTTAAAGATTTAATTCAACACGAATTCCAAGTTGAGCACCAGGTATAGTGCTATAATTTTTGAAAAAGCACAAATTTATTTGGTTGAATTGATTTGATTTTACATATGGCAAAGAATAACACCCATAAAATATTTTATTTTTTTGAATCCTTGAGTTGATTTGACTGGAATCAAGATTTTTATGAACTTTCTCAATCTTTGTTAGGGGGTTCATTTCTTAGACTTGGGCTATCCTAATTCCGATGGAAGAGGATTTCTAGTAAGGGTAACTCAATATGGATGGTAGTCGACCAATGCAAGGATCATATGTGCATGACCATTTATGAATGCATATGGGCATGAGATATATGCAATGGATGTATGTTTGATGATCTCCACGATTTATTGGGGGAGATCCCATGAAAGTTGGCTTCCCTAAGTGGGATGACCACCATGTTTATTTGCTTGATGCCTTAAGGTTTGTAAAAATCATTTTTAAATGGATACTTTCTTTTTGTTTTTATCAAAAAGGACTTTCATCTCCTATCTTTTCCTTCACTTTGGTTTTAACGCAAAATTACTTGGTAGAGATTTTTATTGTTGGAAAAACTCAATAACATTTCAAAACTCTATTTTCCACACTACACGGCCTAATCCTCAAACAAAATGAGATCCAAATTAGTAGGTTTTATTCCTACTTTAGGATCATAATGACAAACTTTTTTCTTTTGGGATACACTGTAGGGGTATAGGAGAGAGTTCCCACGATCCCTTCTGAAACATCCTGTGGTATAAGGAAAAGAGATTTTTGATAAAAATTTCCTTTTTTAAGCTTTGATTTTTCTTTTCCTTTTCTACCGAAAGGAACCTCTGTATTGGAGGTTTTTGTTTTTTCCTTTTTCTTTTTAGGAAGACCTTATATTGGAGGTTTATTTTCATCCATTCTTTTTCCTTTCTATTTTGACTTTTTGCCAATTTTCCTTTTTGAAGAAAATGAAGTGGTAAAACAACTTATCTCTTTAGATACTCAGTCTAATTAAGTATGACCTATTTCATAATAGTACATACAATTTGAAAATATTTTGCTATTTTGAACTAGGCCCTATCTTGTAAAAGAAGGATTTTTGAAATGTCATTTCATGATTTTGAAAATACTCTACTTTTCATAAAGCATCAATCCCTAGTTAAGGGGCATATATTCGACTTAGTCCCTTCTTCAAAAAAACTAAAGAAGATTCAACAACAACAACAACAACTAAGCGCTTTTCTCATACTAGACGGGGTCGGCTACATGGATTCTTTGTTCCCACAGATCCCTATCGTGTGCCATGTTAGCAGTTAACTCACAATAAGCTAGATCATTCTTTATTGTTTCTTTCCAACACTTTTGTGGTCATCCTCTAGCTCTTTTAATACTTTTCAAATTTAGTTTTTCATACCTTCTTACAGGTTCTTCTTTTGATCTTCTTTCTATACGTCCAAACCATCTTAAACGATATTCTCTCATTTTATCCTCTATTGGTGTCACTCCTAATTTGTTTCTAATAACCTTATTATGTATACAGTCTTTTCTTGTATAACCACTCATCCATCCCAACATCTTCATTTCTGTCACAGACATCTGTTGTACATGTTGATAATTAACTACCCAACACTCAGAACCACAAAACATGGCAGGCCTAATTGTTGCTCTATAATATTTATCCTTTAACTTTAATAGTATCTTCTTATCACAAAGAATACCCGATGCTCCTCTCCATTTTAACCAACCAGCATTAATTCTATGCATAACATCTCTATCAATTCTTCCATCACTCTGAAAAATTGATCCTAGGTATTTAAAACTTTCCTTTTGAGGGATGCAATGTGTGCCAATTTTAATTTCTATGTCCTCTGAAGTAGCCAAATGATCAAACTTACATTCCATATATTCTGTCTTTGTTCTACTAAGTCGGAGGCCTTTGTTTTCTAATGTTTCTCTCCATAGTTCCAATTTTCTATTAACTTTTTCCTTAGACTCCTCCACTAATACAATGTCATCTGCAAATAACATACACCAAGGTACTTCATCTTGAATATGTTTTGTTAACTCATCCATCACCATTATAAATAAGTATGGACTTAAAGTTGATCCTTGATGTAACCCAATATTAACTTCAAAGAAGTCTGTCGTTCCTTCATGAGTCCTCACACATGTTTTTGCACCATCATACATGTCTCTTATAAGGTTAATATATGTCAGTGGGATACCTCTTTTTTCCAAAGTTCTCCAAAGAACCTCCCTCGGTACCCTATCATAAGCTTTTTCTAGATCAATAAATATCATGTGAAGGTCTTTCTTTTTTGCTCTAAAATGTTTCATAAGGCATCTCAATAGGTGAATCACTTCAACAGTAGATCTACCTTGCATGAATCCAAATTAGTTCTCTGTCATACTTGATACTTGTCTTAACCTACGTTCGATAATTCTTTCCCACAATTTCATATTATGGCTCATTAACTTGATACCTCGATAATTCGTAGAATTTTGAATGTCTCACTTGTTCTTAGATATGGGTATAAGTGTACTTGCTCTCCATTCCTCGGGCATCTTTTGGTTTTTTCATATTTCATTAAATAGTCTTTTGAGCCAAGTGATTCCTATTTCTCCTAGAATTTTTCAAACTTCTGTAGGAATATTACCTGGTCCTACCGATTTACCACCCTTCATATGTTTAAGAGCTTCTTTGACTTCATTCTTTTCAATACGTCGGTAGAAATTGTGGTTTATATACTTTTCTGATTTGGCTAACTCTCTTGAGCTAATACTAACATCTTTATTTTCATTAAAAAGCTTACAAAAATAGTTTTTCCATCTATTTTTTATATCATCATTTGCCAATAGAATTTTTTCATCCTTGTCCTTGATGCATCTAACATAATTAAGATCTTTAGTTTTCTTATCTCTAGCCCTAGCTATCCTAAAAATATCTCTTTCACCCTCTTTTGAGTTGAGTTTTTTATATAAATCCTCCTAAATTTTAGCTTTTGCTTCACTCACGGCCTTTTTCGCTTTCTTCTTTGCTTTCTTATAAGTCTCTAAAGTTTCACTAGTTTTCTTAGATAATGTAATTTGTAACATGTCCTCTTTGCCTTGATTTTATTTTGCATTACTTCACTCCACCACTAAGCTTCTTTTTGTGCCAGTACACCTCCCTTAGATACACCTAACACATCTTTCGCCACTTTCCTAATATGTATAGCCATATTGTTCCACATATCACAGGGTGTACCAACATAATTCCAAACATCTCCTTGAAGGACTTTCTGTTTAAATATATCTTCTTTCTCGCTTTTGAGGTTCCACCATTTAGTCCGAATAGCTCGATGCACTCTTTTCTTCTTTGTCCATTTTTTTATTTGTAAATCCATAACTAAAAGTCGATGTTGGGTGGTTAAGCTTTCTCCTGGAATTACCTTGCAATCTTTGTAACACGCTCTATCTTTTTTTCTACAAATAAAGTAATCAATTTGTGTTTGTGATAAGACACTCTTATAAGTAGTTAAATGTTCATCTCATTTTTTGAAGATTGTATTGATTATGAAAAGATCAAATGCCATAGTAAAATTTAAAATCTCCCTACCTTCCTTATTTATATCCCCAAAATCAAAGTTTCCATGAATACCTTGATATCCTAATGCCTCTTTACTGACATGTCCATTTAAGTCTCCTCCTAAACAAATCATCTCTCTTTATGGAATCTTTTGAATCACCTTATCTAACTCTTCCCAAAAAGTTATCTTTATACTATCTTGTAATCCTACTTGGAGTACGTAAGCACAAACTATATTGAAAACCTCTGAGGAAGAAACTTGGTAGATCCTATAAATGCCCAATATCAAAAAGATATGATGATTAGTGTCTACCACAAATTCTTTTGAAATAATTTTTGTAAAATGAATCTTCTTTAGCAAGGGCCACTACATTTTCACCCAAATGTAGTAAATCAATTACAGAGAGGGTTTCCACATCATGGACGGGTGTGGGTAAAGAAGTTAGTCCCGCTATAGTGTCACCCGAATATAGTGAATAATTTGGAGAGAGGGTCTCCGCATTTTGATTATGGATGGATGCGGGGGGTAAGGAAGCTAGTCCTAGATAATAAGATTCGTATTTGTTCTTGAAATATCGAAACATTATCCGGTAAGCTAATAGAGGTGGTAGATACTATGATTCGGAGAAATATTCATATTTTATGTTTACAAGAGACAAAATGACTTGGAGAAAAAGCAAAGGAGATAAAGGATATAAGTTTTAAACTATGGTACTCAGGTAAAGAAAAGGCTCGTAACGGAATTGGTATTATCATAAATAAAGATTTAAAGGATAGTATAGTAGACATACAACGATATGGTGACCGAATCATGACATTGAAATTAGTGTTGGTATCAATTAGCCAATATGCATGATCGATTGTTTTGTTTTGTTTTGTTTTGCCCCCTTTTATGACATAGAGACATTCCCTCTTGGACCATCACTTTTCGGGCCTCTCTAGGTGAATGATGTAAATAGGATGCAGGACATATAAAATGTATTCCATATCAGATGATGGAGATACATGGTCTATGAAATGATGAATGTGCTAAGTCTCCATGAAATGTATTTAGGAAATGCACTCTACATGCCCCTAGTTTGGTGGAGATGACATGAGCATTCATACACTATGAACGACCCTATTATGGCATGTGATGAATGATATTTAGTGTGATGAATGAATGATTCGTAAATGCACGATCTTGGTTTTTGGAATGCATGATATAATCGTAGCCTTGATGCATTTTGAGTATAGGTTTGATTCCAATATTGGTCACCTTCTAAGGAACTTGAATGTTTGCCCCAGTCCAAGATTTTCTTGATTTTGAAAAAGTTCATGTAAATTGACATCACTTAAATCATCTCTAAGGGAATTGGCATCTTCTTTTTTTGACAAAATGATTTTGGTTTTTCTTTTTCTTCTTTTAAAAAAAATTGTATTTTTGGTTTTTTCTTTTTCAGATTTTTTTGGATTTTGGGAATAACCTATACAATATATAAAAAACTCAGAGTTAGCATTATGTCCAAGGTGGATTCGAGGGTTCAGGTGCATCAAGAATGCGCACCCGGGGTGTGGCTTTTGGAGGATGTTCTTGGGATGGATCCTAGGTGCAACCCAATGTGCCCCTAGGGATAGACGATGTACATGGGTTTTGTCAAAACCGATTTTGAAATTTGTACATGGTTTTGAAAACCAAAATTTTTGAGATTTTCAATTTTTCCATTTTTTTTGGATTTTTCCAAACAAATGCTACAAGAATGAACATAAAAGACTTTCTTTTTGGAATTTTCAGATTTTTTCAATGTTTTTGGGTTTTAGAAATTTTCTATTTTTTTTAATTTTTCCAAATATATACTTTGTTTTGGATTTTTTTATAAAAAGGGGTATTTCATCAAACCTATAAAGAAAACACCATGAATTAGACTCTAAACAAGAGGTGTAAGTCATAGGTTTCAGTTTTAGTTGGCTCTAGGGCACCCTTAACCCAATTGGTCTTAGGTGGTGGCTCAGGGGGTATGGATGGGGTGTATCCTAATCCATGTCGACCCAAGTTAGGTAAAGGTTGGATGGGCTCTAACTTACCTTAGTTCTTGGCTCCTAGACCCTTAAGGTGCATATCCTATATTCCATAACATATTTCAAGGCTTTTTAAGTTTTGAAAAATTTTGGTAAAGGGGATGGCCTTGGAATAGTGTATCGTTCATAGCATGGTTATACACTCGAGTTTTCTTTGGTGTGTCTCGGAGGTGTATGGCTTGAGAGGTGGAAGAGTTTGACTCGAGTGCCTCTAGGATATATGCGACCCTAGAAGGTTTCGGATTGATCCTAAGTGCAACCCAATATGCCCCTAGGGGTTGATGGTTTGAGTTTGTATGGATGCTAAGGGAGATTATGTTTGATCCCTTGCGAAGTGAAAAGGTATGGATTCCAAGGGAGACCATGGTTAGTCCCTTGGTTGGTTTAGGAATGTCAGGGAAGTCATGGTCATAGGCTTGGATTTATCAGATAAACCTAGGATCAAAGAGATTTATTTATACATGGTAGGGTTAGGTATACCTAGAATGTCAATGCATGCCTTAGGAGTAACCATGTCTATCATAATTTGAATTTTCTTTTCTTTTCTTTTCATTTTAAATTCTTTTTGTTGGTATGGGACACTCGGCGCACCTTGAAAATCCACATCCTTGGCATCATTTGGTGGGGTTGTGGGTGCATGAGTGTGATTTAATACATGGAATGCATATGAATGATTTACCGATCCTACACTAAGAAAGGGAGAATCGAGTAGAGAGTTTTGGGGAGAGTGAGTTTCAGGTATACCTTTTTCGAGCTTGACTACCTTTTCATGGTGAGAGCAAGCTTCCTTGTAGGTGTCTCGATGTTGCTCTAGTTCATGCATGGCTTTGAGCTCCTGTCGCTTTGCGAGGTATTGGATTTCATCCTCTAAGCCTATGTATGTGCAACACTCATTCTCCTTTGTGTGTGTAATGGTGCTCATAGGAATGGAACCCATCAGAGTATATGATTTTGAAAATTTTGAGGTGACTTGAGTGAAGTAAACCTCATGCCCCACTCCACTTGTGTGCCTAGGGATGTCTTCATTTTGATTTTTCAAAATTTCAACTTTTTAACTTTAAATCATTTTTTATTTTTGAATATTTTAAAGATTTTTTTGTTTTCTCGAAATAAAGAACTTTTTTGGGTTTTCCATGGATAAAGAGGTGTTTGAATGATCGACAAGGTTGGATGATTCTATCTCAACACTTACTGCATTTGTGGCCTCATATCCTTCATCATATTTTGGGCTTAGTTTGGTTTTTCGAGTATGGTTTTTCTCTTTATGTACCCGAGATAATTTTTCATGGGAACGATGTACCTTGGCCTAACCTTAAGACCTCAATTTTCCTTTCAAGTTGCATTGTTTTTTCCCTCAAAGAGACAAGTTCTTCATTTAGAGGATTTTTTTGAGGTTTTGGAAAACGGGTTTTAAAAGTTTGATGAGGCTTTCCTTGACATATTTTCATAGGAGTCATCCAATCTTGACATGATTTCTTTTTTGAAGAAAATTTACCTATGCACAAAGAATGGATTAAGCACCAAAATTTTCTAAAAAATGAATTTAAAAACCAACACCTAATCAATCAATTCTCAAAGACTCAAGTCCCACCGAGTGTGCTAATTCTGTAGATGTGAAAATTTTATTTTGAGGTCTATATAGAGACTTCAAATAAGTTTTCAATCTACATCGTTTGTGTGAGCGTGCCAACTAGTTTGCTTAAACTAGCAAAGACTGATTTCCTGACTTCATATAGTGATTGTGGGGAAGTAAGATCTTTTCGTCTCAAGCCTTCTTAAACCGACGCTCAAGTGTCAGCCTAGATGCTTTGAGAATTGATCTTGAATAAAGTGTATTTTTAAAATTCACTTTCGAATCAACTTGAATCAACCAAAAACGTGCACTTCGTCTATGAAAGGAAAATTTTCAAAGTTCTGAAAAATAGAAACTGGTTCTATTTTCAGAACTTGTTTTCAGATTTTTCTAAATAGTTTTATAATCTCCAAAATTCATGAAAAGTTTAAAGTGAGTAAATGGAGATTCTGAAACTATTTTTATTCTATTTTTTTGTACTATGATTGTGTAGAATTAAATCAAGAATGTGCTTATGCTTAAGCATTCCGAACTGATCTGTTACAGAAATACAAAGGTTTAAAGAAATATTTGTACCTCGATGCATAGAGCTCCGATCTTTATGAACTTGGTCTTGTTGGAAAGCTATGGATGTCTACTTTCCAATGACATAAGTTTCACTAAAATTCGTTTACTAGAGATAGAGTTATGAATGATAACTCAAGCTCTATTGCAGTAAACACAGGTTTGACCGATTTAACTATAAATGTTTTCAATATTCCCCAATTTTAATTACATGGATGTACGACCCTAAAATTCTTAAAATTTTTATGGTATGTGGGTTTGTTTGTAATTTTTTATACCAAATTTCAAATCATTTGGAGCAAAGAGACGAAAATAAAAAATAAAGCATCAGACAGAAATGAAAAATAAAATATCAGAAGATATAAGAGAGTATATCATATAGAAAGGTAGGAGAAACTTGAAATCAAATATGTAATAGACGTGAATATAAAGAAATGAAATGAACAGCATCACTAGCTATTACATCATAAGAGGAGACAATTGCTCCATTAATACAATCCCTTTTAATTGAATGGAAGTAAGGAGAGATTAAAGTAAATGAAGGCTGATAAATAAACCTTACAATCGAACCTTCCTAGCACCGGATGTGGAGGATCTTGGAGGAGACAACTCCTTCCTCTCCTTTCTCTCTCTCTTTTCTTTCCCACTCTTTCTCTCTCTCTTTTCCTACAGATCTCCCTCTCTTTCTTCACTTCCTCCAATGATGCAAACTAGCCCCTAAGGTGTCTTTTTATAGATTTTTGGTAAATATCGAATTGGGTCTTTGATTGGGTCTCTTGGAACCCAAGTCTTGATCCAATGTCTTGGCTGGATACATGACTTCATGTGGGCCTCTTGGTGGTTCCCTTAACCAAGGTGAGTCTAGCCCCATGTGGTGAGGGCTAGGCACGACCTGGTCTTCATGTGACCTAGGCACGGTTTGGTCATAATCGGCTAAGGGAGTTCAGCCGACTAGGTGCAATCAGGGGTGGTCCGACTAGGTGGTTCCTTTTGGTGCCATACTTGATGAAGTTGTGGCTTGGCTTGGTCTGACCCTTGGTCTTCCTTAACCCTTGTCTTAGACTTTTGATTTGACCTTCGAGACTAGGTCATTCGTCTTAATCCACATTTGGTGAATGAGCTCTGTCTTTGCCTTTTTGTTTCTACTTTGAAATTGGATTGGGATGCTTTGATTCCATTTTGGCCCTGAGATCGTGTCTTCTTCTGGGATCTTCGGCGGGCTTCGTCTTTATCCTCTTTTGATTTAATTCACAGCTTTGTCCCTTAATCGAACTTAAATCTTGTGCTTGATTTTAGATTAATAGTTTCAAATATTTCTTTAGATTATTTAAAACCATTTTGTTTGAGATATATTTGAAAACAACAAGTTCTATCAAAAATTTTTGGGTGTAGGGTGTCGGACCACTTTAACCCTTTCGATGGGTGTAGGGTCTCAAACGTCTTTAACCCTTGGGTGTAGGATTTCAGACCGCTTTAACCCTTTGATGGGTGTAGGGTCTCGGAGTAGGACTATCCTCAATCGAGCGAGTTTTTGAGGCCTTATTTGGATTTGATTTGTATTTCAAAGGTTTTTGGTAAATTTGACATTTTGCAAACATTTTTGGGTTTGGTTTAAAATGTCTCATTTTCATTTATCTCTTTAAAGAAAATTGTTTGAAACCATCCTTTCTTTGAAGAAAATCATTTGAAAAAGCAGAATCCTGTCAATTTGGAATTGAGGGCAAAATAGTTTTTTTTTTGCTCTTTGTCAAGATTGAATTTTTTTGAGAGGGATTTAATTTACTCTTATTTTGAGGTTGCCACAAAATTTTGGTGCGAAAATAAGTTCGTTTAAGGTGTCTTTATTTGAAAACCCTTAAAAGACCCAAAACCGTAATTTTTCTTGAAAAATACAGAAATTATGAAAGTTTAATTTTTTTTTAGAAAATTTTTGGGTGTTTACAACTAGTTAAACAGATCCAGATCAATATATGGATCCAAATAAATATAAAATTGGATCTAGATGCAGTTTTGGGGCCATTTCCAGATCATTTGCAATCTATTTTCAATGTGGTTTAAAGTGTCAGGCTCGTTCTTGAATGAGTTTATTAATATTATGTTTTTAACATAATTTTGAGACTAAATTGAGGTGACTTGGAGAGGATTGGTATTTTGGTAATTGGATTTGGTTGGCAGGTTCATGTAGATGGATGTGTTTTTCTTTTTTTGGATGCATATTAGGAAAGTTTTACTTGATTTTAGGGATGAATGCGATTATGAACTGCTTAGTAGATGTATTATAAAAATTATTATATGTGATTGCTTACTGGATCTATTGCATTGATTTTATTACTTATATTGGATATAACATGAGCATGCTTGAGTATAGGTGAAGCATGGATCCACTCGCTTGATGGCGGTATGGGATGTCGTGAAAAGGTGGATGGGGGTGTATTGGGTTTTATTTGTTGCAGAAGCTGCCGCCTTGGAATGAAATCCTCGAAGCTAACCAGTTCACCACCAACTTCAAATTAAAAGTACTTTCGAGTAAAATGGCATAGACTTGTAGCTCCTTGCACCACTACAAGTCAATTTATAAAAGGTTCTCAAGGTGTCATCGGACATGATCCAGGTTAATCCAAATCCAATTAACAACCAGATAGGGTTGCAAATACTAAATCAGGGTCATCGGACATGAACATGATTTCGTATCGGTGGCACTACTGATACACCGGAGCCGATACGAATTCCGTATCGCCTTTCCAAAACCTGCAACCATGCTGCTGCTTCCTTCTCGCGGAAGGCGGGAAACCTCTCTGTGTGTGTGTGTGTGTGTGTGTGATTGTGTGCAATCTGCTGCGTTCGTTTCATGCTCGCCATGGGAATCAAGGTAAAGGGAAGAAGGATTGATACTGATTTACCCTTTCTCTCGTCACTTTATCTTCATGGGCATTCTTTGGATTCTTTGACTTTGAGTGTTTTCTCTTACTATTTGATGCATTTTAGGGTTTGGCCAAATTGATCGCGGATAATGCCCCAAAGCCGATGAAGGAGCAGAAATTCGAGAGCTATTTCTGACGCAAGATCGCCATTGACGCAAGCATGTGCATCTACCAATTCCCGGTTACTGTTTCTTCTCATATTCTCTCTTCCCGATATACATTTACGGAATTTGCCCTTCTTATCTTGATCGTATTGCGCCTTATTGCTCAGATCGTAGTGGGGAGGACTGGGACGGAAATGCTTACGAATCAAGCTGGTGAAGCGACAAGGTATTACATTTCAAAACACACGTTTTCCCCCAAAACTATTCGATCAGAAATTTGTCACTGACGTACTTCATAAGTTTATAAGGAGTTTGAGTCATCATGAATCTTCATTCAAGTTTTTCTTTTTTGTTGTTTTATGTAGTTGAACTGATCTAGTTTTTGTGATTGAAGTCACCTACAGGGTATGTTTCCCCGGACGATAAGGCTGCTTGAATCTGAATGGAAGCCAATGTATGGTATCTTTTTGTTTTATCTTTGTTAAATTGATAGGCATTTTGATTTTTTGAGTTCCGAGTTCCTTGTTGATATCTTTCGTGAAACCGTTACGTTTTATGCGATGTAGATATGCATTTGACGGGAAACCCCCGGATTTAAAGAAGCAGGAACTTGCAGAGCGGTTAGTTTTCTTTTGATGCGATGGAACATTTTAAATTTGTAATGGGTGTAACGACAACTTATTGCTATTTCCATCCTCTTTATCCGCAGCTTCTCCAAAAGGGCAGACGCCACCGATGATTTAGCACAAGCTATAGAGGTAAACCATCTGATAATATTCCACAGAATTCCACCTGTTGGTGCTTTAGATCTTATCCTGCAATATGGTTTTATGGTTGCTGTTGTACGACTATCTCAGACAGGAGTTAAAGAGGACACTGAAAAGTATAGCAAAAGAACAGTGAAGGTGACAAGGCAACACAATGAAGATTGCAAACGACTCTTAAGATTGATGGGAGTGCCAGTTGTAGAGGTGACTGACTATGTGCAGATATATTCTGGCGGTTGAAGTTCTTTTCTTCATTAGCAGTCCTTTTTTCTTTCTTGTTACGCTTACCCTTTTAATACTTTTCTTTTCTTTGTTCATTAGCCTCTGAATTCCTAGAAAATGGGTATTATGTCTATTTTGACTTGCGATTCAGGCTCCATCAGAAGCAGAAGCAGAGTGTGCGTCACATTGCAAAACTGGAAAGACGTGCTACCACAGTCCTTGAGATTTATCAGTCTGACAAGTGAGAATTTTGAACTCTGACGGATATGTCGTGCAGGTTTACGCTGTGGCATCTGAAGATATGGATTCTTTGACTTTTGGAGCACCAAGATTTCTTCGACACTTAATGGAGCCAAGTTAAAAAAAATCCCTGTTATGGAGTTCGAAGTTGCAAAGGTGGTTATAGCTGCATGCGGTCTTGTTATTTTGCTTTGCTTTCTGTTGATTTGGCCCATGCTCATTCTATCATCTTCTTGTAGATACTGGAGGAGATAAATCTAACCATGGATCAGTTTATTGATCTGTGCATCTTGAGTGGGTGTGATTACTGTGAGAGCATAAGAGGTACAAAACAAACAACAACAACAACAACTAAGCCTTTTCCCATACTGAGAGCATAAGAGGTATCGGAATTAAATTGCTTGCATTTGCTAATTTTCAGTATGCGAGTGTATGTGCTGAATATTCTCAGCTGTAGTGCATGTGACATCATATTTTGACTTTGGAGTGTTCTTTCTTAATCGCTTCCCTCTCGTACTGCTCCTTTTTTGTCATATTTTCCACTGTATCATACTTTGATAATTTAATAATCATAACGGCGATCCTATGGCAACCTTGGGCACCATGTTTTAGAAATCTCCCTCTTGTTTTCTTTGGATAAAAGTAATTGAGTGGTCCTGATTCCTTCCGAGGGATTTTGTATATATCAAAATTTGAACCACGTATGGAGCAACCTAATCTGGATTAGTAGTAGATAAATAAATAAAAACAGATACGTTTGCAGGCCATGGTTGAATCTTGGGAATTGCTTACCCTAGGTATTTAAAACTTTCCTTATGAGGGATGCATAGTGTGCCAATCTTAATTTCTATATTTTCTAAAGTACCTAAACGATCAAACTTATATTCCATATATTATGTATTTGTTCTACTAAGTCGGAAGCCTTTACTTTTTTTCTCCATAATTCCAATTTCCTATTAACTTTTTCCTTAGATTCATCCACTAACACAATATCATCTCAAATAACATACACCAAGGTACTTCATCTTGAATATATTTTGTTTAGTCATCAATTGTCAATATAAATAAATATGAACTTAACATTGATCCCTGATGTAACCCAATATTAACTTCAAAAGAGTCTGTTATTCCTTCATGAGTCCTCACACAAGTTTTTGTACCATTGTACATATCTCTTATAAGATTTATGTATGTAAATGGGATACCTCTCTTTTATACGGTTCTCCAAAGAACATCTCTTGCCATCCTATCGTAAGGCTTTTCTAAATCAATAAATATCAAGTAAAAGTTCTTCTTTTTTGCTCTAAAATGTTCCATAAGACGTCTCAATAGGTGAATCGCTTCAATGGTAGATCTGTCGGGCATGAATCTAAATTGGTTTTCTATTATACGTAATAATTGTGTTAACCTATGTTCGATAATTGTTTTTCATAATTTCATAGTATGACTCATTAACTTGATATCTCGATAATTCGTACAATGATGAATATCTCATTTGTTCTTATATATATATGAGTATGTGTACTTGCTCTTCATTTCTCGGATATCTTTTGGGTTCTCCATATTTTATTAAATAGTGTTGTGAGTCAAGTGAGCCTCACCTCTCTTAAGATTTTTCATACTTCTATAGGAATATTATATGGTCCTAGAGATTTACCAACCTTCATATATTTAAGAGACTTTTTGACTTTATTTTTTTGAATAAAGTCTATAAGAATTATGGTTTATATACTTTTTTGATTTGGCTAACTTTATTAAGCTAATACGAACATTTTTATTTTCATTAAAAAGCTTGTGGAAATAATTTTTTTATCTATTTTTTATATCATCATTCACCACTAAAATCTTCTCACATCTATCAAAAATAAGATCTTTAGTTTTCTTATCTATAGCCTTAACTATCGTAAAATATCTCTTTCACCTTCTTTTGAATTAATCTTTTTATATAAATTCTCTCAAATTTTGGCTTTTGCTTCACTAACGTCATTTTTCACTTCTTTCTTTGCTTTCTTATAAGCCTCCAAAGTTTCACTAGTTTTATTAGCATAATGCAATTTATAAGATACCTTCTTTGCCTCTAATATCTCTATAAATTGGCATTGGTACAAACATGCTCCTATATGAAGATCTTCATTTTGAATAACAAATACCCAAGTCCTATTATTATGTATTTTGCCTGAATTTGGTTTTGTCCTTCCATTTCAATGTCAGGCTCATACTATGAGTCTTGTTACCCTAATCTATATAGATACTCATACATAAGTTCATACTTATGTGTGTGGGTGTATAGTATGTGTGTGCATGTCTAGAATCTGTAGATAGATAGAAATGCATGCCAAGTTAAAGTTCATTCAAATTACGAATCTAGCACAGCAATCAGAATGGGTTTCATAATCAAATGGACTTAAATTATGAACCAATGCCTGTTATTTTAAGTACAGGTCTATTCCTCTATTTAAAATGTTCTAAATTGCTCACTAAACTAATGCCTCAAATACTTCCGCTCATATAGGTTAGTGAGATTTGCTCCAAGCATATTGGCCATATATAAAGATCTATATATACAGAGAGAGAAAGAGAGTCTTAGTTGCATAATACACTTTGGTGCATAATCTTGTTAAAACATTTTCACTCTTTCTGAGTATATTCAAATCACTTTGTATTTAATGCATTTGTCTGCATTAAATGCAAATACATGAGTATAAACGGTACATGAATCTCTACCGCTGATTTTTAAGATCAAGCGGTGGAAATGTTTTAGTAAGATTATGTATCAAAGTGCATTATATATATATATATATATATAACTTGAAGATCTTCCGACTCAACCTCCCTAAAAGCAATGGTAAACATCATTGAGCAGTGGCATCGGACCTTCAACTTGAAGATCTTCTTACTCAACCTCCCTAACTAGGAGAGCTACATCTTTTTGCGCAAGACAATTTTAATTTGAATGCATAAATATTCATTTTGAAGTAGAACTTATGTAAAAGTATTAAGTTTAATTAAAAGGCAACCTAATATTAAGCAGCTCACTCATCTGATTTTGAGTTCATGGGGCTCACTTTTATTGAACCAACGAGACAAGCTGTGGACTAGCAACAATCTAATGACAGAAACAGGCAGAACGCGGCTAATTTACAGCCCTGTCTGCATATTAGAGCATGACAAGAAAATCCCACAAGCCAGAAACATTTGAAGAATTAAGTTTAAAATGTAGATTGAAGGTACTTAAATTAACTTTAGGTTATCCATTTGCAAAAGCAAGTGCATGTAATTCTTTCGTTGCAAATTGCAAGTTTCACCAAGAGCCTTAGCTCAACGGTAGGGTGCTCTAGTGACATTGCTGCTGATCGGGAGTTCAACTGCCAGAGGAGAGGGTGCATGTGTGTGTGTTAGGCTTCGGCCTCCTCTTGTAACCAAAAAGATATGCAAGTGTAAATCCATTACGCCTGTGTTACAACAGGGAGGCCGAAGCCAGGTCCACACCAGACTCGAGTCCCCTACAAGGTGAAAACGATACGAGTGCTTCATTATGGGCCAAAACATATTATATAATTAATAATCATAATAATAAGATCCATGTTAATTATTTATCGCAAAAGCAATATTGATGTCTTACCTTATCTATGTTTGCAAAAGGTCAAATTTTGCCAAAAGTATGGGCTAAAGCACCAGAAGTTTTAGTTACTGCACTCAAAGAGAAAGGTTGTGTTATTCCACAATAAACCTGTGACATTTGATCTATAACCATTGCTTGAAGAACTTGCCATCTGGTGATGTATTTAAATTAGGGTTCTCTGATTCAGGTTGAACTCTAACTTAATCCATATCAAATAAATTAAGGTGAGGACTGTGACTAACATATAAAATAGAGAATGGTACATAATTTTGTAAAAGGTATACGGATTTGACCCTTTAGAACCTCAATTCCTCGCGTAATAAAACCGATATATGAGGTTTTTATCGTTAATAGAAAAATGATCTTTTTTACAATGATGTTAACTTTTGTTGATGTGACACCTATGTAGACATGCTGATATCTCACCTATGCCATGTCACCTGCCATATCATATTATCTTAATATAAAGTTGCCACATCACTTGCCAAATCATATATTACTAATTAATCAAATAATGTAATATTATTAATTAATACTATTAACTAATATTAGTTTAAATATTATATGATATTAATTATATAATATTAAATAAATAACTATTAATTATATCATCAATATTAAATTAGTAATATAATACTAGTAAATAATATTTATTTATTAATTAATATTAACTATATAATAAACATATTAGTTACTACATATTAAATATTAATAGACGTTTATGAAATATTAATTATAATATTAATAACTATCATATTTTAATAAATATATAAATAGATATATAGTTAATATTAAATAATAATATATTTGTAATAAATATTAGGTAATATCTATTGAATATTAATTAATATCTATTGAAGTTTTAAATATTTTCGATAAAAATATTTTACGTAATATTAATATAAATTTATATATTAAATATCCAAATATTTAATATAACATTAATTACATAATATAATATTAAGCAATGTTTATTTCATATTATATTATTTATTAATATATACTTAGTTTATGAATATATATTATAACACTTCTTTAATATATATTAGATATTAATTATATCTAACATGGCTTAAGTGCTATGTTGGTAAAAGTTAATGTTGTTGAGTGGTCCGTTATTATTGATGGTGAAAACCAACTTTCATTTTATTGTGTTAAGAATTTAGATTTCAAAGTGTCAAACCGGTATATCATAGAATATTTTTGTGAAATTTCTTTGTAAAATTTTATTCTACACATAAAACATAAAAGAAATGTTACTTGGTTTGCATGTTCCTCATTGTATGATTATGCATAATTTTCCATATGGTGGGGCCAAGGCCATGAGTTGTGCCTGGTACTGGCATCTTGAAAGGACGAGAATGTCTCTATACCACTGAATCTGAACCACAAGTGGTGGATCTACACTGAGCCCAAGTGGGGCTCATTAGTGGTGGATCTAGAAACTCTTTTTGGGTAAGGTAAGTAGCCCTTTGGATGGTTTCGAGTGGGGCGAGTTAATGTACTATAGCCCACAGATTTCACCATAGGCTATATAGACTTCAAGTTGATTTTCGAAATTTTAGGTGGGACAAAATCCCCACTGAGCACATGCCCTTATCCAAGATATGAAAAATTAACAAATAAGGTGTAGCCATTTGACGCATACTCCACTTCACCTTAAAAGCTTTTCTAGATCCTCCAATGCGAGACAGGTAGGTCCAACAATTCATTACACTAATTAGATCACCCACATTCACAGTGGAAGGTTCATCTTTTATTTATTTTATTTATTAAATCTGTAATAAGAAAAGAATGGGAAGCCCTTTTCCCCAATTTTCCTTAATTAAACGAGCTCATTGAAACTTGGTTGAGAGAACTCGAGGGTTTGTGTTACTTTGCTCATGTTCTTGTCGTCTTCACATCTATCTCCAAGGAAACTATTCTTGTTAAATGACTACCCGGAAACCCTAAAAAGACTATGCACCACAGTTGAGTCCGTGGGCTACAATAAGAGGCCGGCCCAGAGCAAGATTTTCTAGTTCCACGACCATCACCTTCATTTGCATGCATCCTTATGCTTTAAAGATATATATATATATATATATATATATATATATATATATATATATATATATATATATATATATATATATATATATATATATATATATATAAAGAGAGAGTGAATGGATGCGCCCAACCATTGACTTTGCTCATTCATGCTCGATGAGTGCTTTTCTAACCATTAGTGTAATAACATTTTCCTTTTTGCTTTTCTGAAAACCCATAAAAGAATTTAAATTACATTCATACCACTAAAAAATAATGGATGGAATGTGATGAGCATGATCCAGTTTATATATATATATATATATATATATATATATATATATATATATATATATATATATATATATATATATATATATATATATATATATATATATGTATATATATATATATATATGTATATGTATATATATATATATATATATGTATATATATATATATATATATATATATAACAGACAAGATAATGTTCGCATGATAACGATAACAGACAAGTTTGCTTTTGTAAGTTGGATCCGAAAGTCAAAAATTGCAAAATGGCCAGGCAGGCACAGATTCGAATGTGGTAAGGTCCCATAAAAAGTTTCAAATATATCTTCCAAGTGTCATACTTTTCATTAATAGGGTGGGTTGTGGACCTCAACATCCGCCACTTACCGGGTGGTGTAGGGGATCTTCTTCGTCAATCCAACCATTTCCAGTTCAGTGAATTGTTTGTATGCACGCATGGATGCATGTGCGCTAGCGTGCGTGCATGAGAGGGAGAGACTGAACAGTTAGCAGATGTCTAGCGCACTCAAGCCATGAGTCCAATACCCATGTGGTGCGCACGTTCTAAATGCATGCTAGGGCCACATATTAATAACTTTTCTCAACTTAGGAGTATATGCGTATATACATACTCATAGACACTCTCCCTATGTTAAGAATATATATATATATATATATATATATATGTGTGTGTGTGTGTGTGTGTGTGTGTGTGTGTGTATGTGTATGTGTGTATGTCAAAGCTCGATTGCAAAACACTGGTGAAAAACTAACTCAACTCAACTCTAGTTCGACAAAACTTTGAAATTTGAGTTGGTTATCAAGTCGATATTGTGGTCAAGTATCTACAGTGTCATGTGATCCATCATGGACATGAACCCGGGACTATTGGCGAAGCGCGCACCAGTTCTTCTTACTCAGGGAACCCCGTGAGTTTACTGACAAGCTAAAATGTTTAACCTTCAAAATAAAGCTCATATGAAATGGTTACATCTTTCCCCATGTTAAAAGATTTACTTTCTCAATGGAGCTTGTATTCTACACGTTAATTTTTTACTAAAATGAGCTAACTCGTTGAGAACTTTGCCCGTGTAAGGGATTACCCTTGTATGGCCGGTCCCAAGTCCGGATAAAGGAGGAGGTTTGATTTTATCGGACTTATCTACCATGGATTCCATAAATTATGAGTATTGCATTGGAGTGTTTTCTCTTAGCGATGCACTAAAGAGCCCAAATGCATTTAAAAGTAAGCAAGGGTCTCTACATCTTTGTCTGACTATAGTGAATCAATTGCAGAGAGGATTTTATGAATGAGTATGGATAAAGAAGTTAGTTCTGCTACATTGTCGCCCGAATGTAGTGAATGGGTCTCCTCATTTTTAGCATGGACGGATGCAGGGGCTAAGGAAGCTAGTCGTAGATAATAAGATTCGTATATTAACTGGCAAGTTAATGGAGGTGACAGATACTATTATTCAAAAAAAGACTCACATTTTATATTTACAAGAGACAAAGTGGGTTGGAGAAAAAGCAAAAGAGAATGAGAATAAAGGTTTTAAATTATGGTATTGAAAAAAAAGAAAAAGTTTGAAATGAAGTTGATATTATTATAAATAAAAATTTAAAGGATAGTATAACAGATATACAGCAATATATTGATTGAATTATGATAGTAAAATTAGTATTAACAGTAGAGGCTTTGAATATAGTTTGTGTTTATGTACTATAAGTAGGATTATAAGTTAATATAAAGAAGACTTTTGGGAGGAGTTAGATAAGGTAATTCAAAGAATTTTACAAAGAGAGATGATTTGTTTAAGAGGAGACTTAAATGTACATGTTAGTAAAAAGACATTAGAATATCAAGATATTAATGAAAACTATGGTTTTGGGGATATAAATGAGGATGATAGGTTGATTTTAAATTTTGCTATGACTTTTGATCTCTTTATAGTCAATACAATTTTCAAAAAATGAGATGAATATTTAATTACTTATAAGAGTGGCTTGTCACAAACACAAATTGATTATTTTGTTTGTAAAAAAAGATAGATCATGTTGTAAAGATTGTAAGGTAATTGTAAGAGAAAACTTAACTACTCAACATTGACTTTTATTAATGTATTTGCAAGTAAAAAAGTATATAAAGAAAAATAGAGTGCATAGAGTTATTTAGACTAGATGGTGGAACCTCAAATGTGAGAAGGGCAATAATAAAGCAAAAATCAAAATTTGAAAGGATTTATATAAAAGACTTAAATCAAAAGAAGGTGAAAGAGATATTTTTAGGATATCTAAGGCTAGAGATAAGAAAACTAAGGACTTTACTTTTGTTAGATGCATCAAAGATGAGGACTACAAGATTCTAATAACAAATGATGATATAAAAAATAGATGAAAAATTACTTCTATAAGTTTTTTAATGAAAATACATATGTTAGTATTAACTTAATAGAGTTAGCAAGATAAAAAAAGTATATAAACCATAATTTCTATCGACATATTCAAAAAGAATGAAGTCAAAGAGGCTTTTAAATATATGAAGGTTGATAAATCTTTAGGACCCAATAATATTCCTATAGAAGTATGAAAAATTCTAGAAAAGATGTGGGTCTTGGCTCACTAGATTATTTAATGAGGTATCAAGTTAATGAGCTATACTATGAAATTATGAGAATGAATTATCGAATGCAGGTTAAGATAAGTATCGAGTATAATAGATCGTATTCATGTCATATAGATTTACTATTGAAGTTATTCACCTATTTAGACATCTTATGAAATATTTTAGAATAAAAAAGAAGAAGCTTCATATACTATTTATTAATCTAGAAAAGGCTTACCATAAGGTGATAAGAGATGTTATTTCGAGAACCTTGAAAAAGAGTGGTATCCCATTGACATACATAAACTTTATAAGAGATATGTATGATGGTGCAACAACTTTTGTGAGGACATAGAAATATTGGTTTATATTAGGGATCAACTTTAAGTCCATATTTATTTATATTGGTCATTGATGAGTTAACAAAACATATTCAAGATGAAGTACCTTGTTGTATATTATTTGTAGATGATATTGTATTAGAAGATAAGTCTAAGGGAAAAGTTAATAGGAAATTGGAACTATGGAGAGAAATGTTAGAAATTAAAGGCTTTCGACTTAGTAGAACAAAGACATAAAATATGAAATATAAGTTTGATTATTTGTGTACTTCAGAGGACATAGAAATTAAGATTGGTGGTTGGTTAAAATGAAGAGGGGCGTAAGGCATTATGTGTGATAAGAAAATTCTATTAAAGTTAAAAAGTAAATATTATAGGGTTGCAATTAGACTTGTTATATTTTATGGTTATGAGTGTTGGGCAATTAATCATCAATATGTACAAAAGATGTCTATAGCAGAAATGAAAATGTTGAGATGGATGAGCAATCATACAAGGAAAGACCATATACATAATGAGGTTATTAGAAACAAATTGGGAGTTGGTATCAATAGAGGATAAAATGAGAGAAAATCATTTAAGATGGTTTGAACATATAGAAAGACTACCCAAAGACGCTTTCATAAGAAGATATGAAAAACTAGATTATGAAAATGTTCAAAGAGAAATAGGATGGCCACAAAAGTGTTGAAAAAAAACAATGAAAAATGATCTAGTTTATATTGAGTTAACTGCTATCATGGCACCTGATAGGGTCAAGTGAAAACAAAAAATCTATGTAGCTGACCCAATCTAGTATGAGAAAAGGCTTAGATGTTATTGTTGTTTGAGCTAACTCATTGAGCTAGAAATGTCAATTAAGCTTATGCTCTTCTTGTAATGAGATGATAACAAACAGTTAAACATGTCACCCAATAGGCTTTAGGTCTTATATTAGCATTAACAAATGCAACTTGTTCTGGATTCAAATTTGGATTCAATTTTGTAAAAAAAAATTGGTCTTATATGTACTTAAAACTTTGCTTGCCTAAAACATGTGTGAGCATGTTAGTAAGTTTACTTAAACTTGTAAAGGTTTGATTATGACTTTGACTTATTAAGCAAATATAGGAAAGTAGGTTTTTATCGACGTAGGCCTTCTTAAACCAATGCTCAAGAGTCAACCTATACGCTTGGGAGGAATTATTTTAAAGTCCAAGGTTTTTTGAAAACAATTTCAATTCAAATGAGTAGAAAAACTAAGTTGAGTTCTATGAAAATATAATCAATTATATTTCATAGAGTGAAAATTTGCATTTATTGAGTTACTTTTTGGGGCCCAAAAATCTTGAAAAATTTATCTAAGCAAGTTTTGGGTATGAGGTTTTATTAACAATATTTGTTCATATTTTTAGATCATTTGGAGATTAGATAAAAATCAGAAAAAGGTTTCCAACGGAATACTATTTTAGAATTTGGACATTGTTTGTGATTGAAACTCAGGGTCTTAGTAAAATGCCTATAAATCTATGTATAAGTATCTTATTTTTATAAATTTTATCACTCTAAAATCTATAGATGTTAACTTTCCGATGACACCATTCTTAAGGGATTTAAGTACCTACAAAGTGAGTTATATTAGATTTACCGAATGAGGGTAGCAAGACTTCTGTTACAAGTAGGTGTACTCCAAGCTGAGTCTGATCTTTAATGATGAACATTATACACATTCAAAATTCATGAAAATTTTAACAAACATTTTTCTATGCATAAGTCACTTAAAAAAAATTTTGATAGCATTTATCTTGGAAATAGAAGAACCTGTAAGAAGGTATGAAAAACTAAACTTGAAAAGTATTAAAAGAGGTAGAGGACGATTACAAAAGTGTTGGAAAGAAACAATAAAGAATGATATAAGCTTATTGTGAGTTAATTGTTAACATGGCACATGATAGTGATATGTGGAAACAAAGAATCCATGTAGTCGACCCCGTCCAGTATGAGAAAAGGCTTAGTTGTTGTTGTTCTCTTGGAAATGGATTCGAGAAAAAATCTGACATCCCAATAGGTTTATGGAAGATGTTGAAATTTACAGAAATTTTCTTATAAAAGATAATGATGCATTTAGTTAGAATATTAATGATTTAGTGATCACTCAAAGAATTTTGTTGAGGACCTATGTTTGTTCGAGGAGGAACTCATCGATATAGATATCCCCGGGGTGTCTTTTTAAGAGGGTTATTTACTTGAGAAATATATACGATCATAGCCCAATACCCTCTTTAATATAGATTTATGGGTAATTAATCTACTATAAGAGTGATTACATACTCATGTCATTGAACGTAATCAAACAACTATGTACTTCTCACGGCTTCTTAAGTTGAGTTAGAAGCAATCAATCCACCAAAAAAATGGGAGAGAAGATGATATAACATATAAGTATAGAATTAGAAGAGGGAGTATAAGATATAGATATAATGGGAAAGATCAACATAAATTTATTGAGTTTAATGAATTCTTCTCACCTATAGCCCTCTCTTTTGTGACTCTTGACTTGACGATCCTCTCTTTGTAATGATTTGCCATGAAAATATTGTTTACTCTTAAAATACAATTATTTGAGACAAGAACTCAAAACTTATAATAAGAATGAGACAATGTAAAAGGAGGTAGAGGTGGCTTCAAGCCTTCTCTCTTAGTCTCTCTTTTTCCCTCTCTTTCTTCTCTTGGACAAGCTCCTTCTTTGGGTTGAAAATGACTTTCCTCATGTTCTCTCCTGGTTGAGTTTTGTTTCCTTTGGACTCTCTTTCTTTTCTCGTCGATGTTTAAAACCTACTTGTTCTATTTTTTTGTCTTTTTGATTCAAATAATTTTGTAGGGGTAAAATGACCATTTTACAAAGGTTTTGTAGGTAAAACTTATTTTGGTACAAAATGCCTCATTTTGATTTCTCCAACCCCTTCTTTGAAGAAATCATGCTTAAAACAATAAAATTTCACTAATATAGACTTGAGCACAAAATAGTCATTTTTTTAGATTTTGCCAAAGTTTGAATTTTTTTAGTGGGGCTTGAAGGATCCCTTATTTTGAGGTTCACACAAATTTTTGGGTGTTTACAGATTTAATATTGAATCTCATCCAGTTAGGCACATAACCGAGTTGCAACTTACATCTATATTAACCTAATGATGCTTAAAATGTACACTGAACTCAAGTTTGGGTTTAGAAATTGAAAACTAAGATAAAATTGCATGGTGATCAATATCTTGTTTGGGGCTCCTGATCTATTAAATCAATTCAGACTTGGGTTTGAATCCGGCCCATTGACATCCCCAAAGCTAGGGCTGGTAAACAAGCTGAACAAACCCAAGATGGTTGTTCATCGACTCAAGATCTTGTTCATGTTTGGCCCTTTGTCTCGTTTGAGCTTACCCAAGCTGAACATGAACCAAACAGGAGCCAAATCAGACAAGCTAAACATGAGCCCAGTTTACTTGCAAAATTACAGATTTAGTCATTTTATTACATTATACTCGACCAATTAGTTGGGTTAGCATGACTTTCTAGCACACCCACACATAATGGGAATGATAATAGGGTCCAACCAATGGCCACACTCCTTTGTCCACACATATGATCATCCATGAAGGGTAATTAGACAATGTGAATAAGGAAGTATATATTCTTTGAGGACCCTATCATTTATAAAAGTTTTACAACTTAACGAGCTCAAATGAGCTATGTACGTCTTGTATAGCTTATCGAGCTAGCTCATGTTTGATTAATTTAGATAAACAAACTGACCAAGAATGTGCTTCACGAGTTTACCCGAACCAAACTAAGAGCAGCTCAGTTCATTTACCAGGCCTCTCCAGTCGATCAGCCTTGGCCTAGGCCCCATCTCATGCTGGCAAACCCTCGAATTGGCCAACTATACTTGCACATGCGATGCAACTGGACACCGATCAGGAAAGCAATAAAATCTATGTGTGTCCCATTACCCATGAACGTTGGGTCCAGGAATCTGAAACTTGTGGTCATGGAGACCCATCCCCGCAGTGGTCTGGGGTCCCTCCACCCCCCCCCCCCCGATAAGCGGCCACTTTGCCTAATTTCACGTTTATGTACGTTAAAATCTCGTTTATAGCGTTCTTTTGTGTGTGTGTTGGGGGTGGGGTGTTTTGCAAAGTGAGGCCAAAGCCTATCACACACATGTGTGCACCACCCCAGGAGTCGAACTGCTGACCAGGAGCAAGGGTGTCAAAGCGCCCTGCCATTGAGCTAACGCTCTGGGTGCCCCCCTTTGGTAACATTTTGCCTGCCTAAGTTGACGAAGCATTTATCTTAGTCTCCAAGGCCTTTAGTATATACTCATTCTGTGCCATCCATAGAATCGATTCGTTTACTATTTTAACGAAACTAATCGATTCAGTTAGTCTCTTAAAGTGGGTCTGGATTCAAATTCAGACCCGGTTATGAATCCAGTTGTAAAAATGACCCGATTGAATTTGGATTTGTTCATGAGTACTCCAATTTCAAGTCTGAGCCATTGTCTGAGTTCTTGAAACGGGTCTCGATTACTCATAGTTGGGAGTCCAAAATTACAGAGCTACCCGAACCAACTACCTGTTCTGATCTAACTTGTATCTCATTCTGGTTCAAAATCTGATTTCGCTAGGGAATAGAGTTGCTTGGATCTGGGCCAAGTCTGAACCACTGTATTCATTCCCACAACAAGATGCTAGGCAATTGGTGCACAAGCAATAGCTCACCTGATTATGGGTAGACTCACAAGTTGAAGATAATGAGTTCGATACCCGGGGCGGGCATCTGGTTTCAGCTTCCTCATTGTACCTGAAAAAAAAATGCTTGGCAATCAGTCCATTTCAAAAGGTTCCCCCTTCACTAACATTCTAAGTGAGAAAAATACCTCATTCCAAAGCTTAATACTTGAGTATCCAACTTGATGATATGGATTCCAAGTGGCACCTTATTCATAAAATAGCATTGTTCTTATTCTTATGCGTTATGAGATAGTACGTGTTATCTATATTCCACACTGGTGGGATGGAATGTACCTAGGAGTGGGCTGGGGTTGGGTTTCGCCGAAACCCTTTATGATCAAGGTTTGGTAACAAAAGAATCAATTCATTAGTTTTTGAGACAATCGACTTGAACCGAATCCGAAACCAAAACCAAAACCAAGTTTTTTCCCGTACTAGGTGGGGTTAGCTACATGGATTTTAGCCGCCATTGAGATAGATGCTCCAGACTTTAACCAATTAGAATTTATAGCAAGGCAAATCCAACCCAAGTTCAAATTGAGATCTACAAGGCCTTCATGTAAAAATATGAACAAAGTTGTTATGTGCGCACTTTTAAGGGCAGCAAGCTTCCTGCAACTATAGAGGTGCTACTAAATACAAATCCATGTATCGAACTCCTGACGTATTCTCACGTAGGCATTATAACAGTTCAGAGCTCAAAAAGGTAAGATCAACTAGATATGATTCGCGGGTCTGGGTTAAATGATCTGGATATGACATAAGACTCAAATCTGGATACAGTATTACAATCTCTAAGTGGGACCCAACTTACCTAGATCCCACTGGGTCCGACCCGTTAGAATACAAGGGAAAGCGGGCGAGGATTTGGCCTTCTCATTGACAAGGACTGGGGATTAATAAAGAATATATACACTGAAAGTTGGATTCTTTTGCTGTTGGAAAGGCATTTGAAGTCTGATATAAATACGGCCACGAGGAAGCTTTTTTACTCCAGGATTGGTTTGCATACAGATTTCCACTCTTCGTAAGATTTTCAAGGGTATACCATCTTTGTTTATTGCTTTCTAACACCTATTATTTGGTTCTTGTTTTCTTGTGTGTGTTGGTTCGTGCCCATTCTAAAGCTTTGTTGTTGAATCATGTTTGTTGGTTGTCGTGGAATACATTTACCAGGAATTTTTAGTGGGTTTTTCTGTATTTTCCTTGTCTTCGTTGGAAATATTGCGGCTCTTTTGTGTATTGGGAGTACAGCTTCCTCCTTCCTCTAGCAAATTTGGGTTCTTTTCCGCAGGGCTGATTCTTCACCATGGACGCTGTTGAGAGTTCTGTTCTGGCCAAATATGAATGCCTGCTTTTCGGTCAGAATCTCTCTCTCTCTCACACACAAACACACACGTAGTGAGCTTTTCCTAACACTCGTGAGTTGCGAAATTATACGAATTCTATGTCTTTTCTGACTAGAGGAAGCGGTTCTTTTCTTTCTCAATAAGTTGACTTTTTGTTTCATGTTTCAGACGTGGATGATACGCTGTACCCTCTCAGTTCGGGCATGAACTTGGCTTGCAGGAAAAACATAGAAGGTAAACTTTGTTTGTGTCCTAAGTTGTTGCAGTGGGCCCCTGTCTTCATCTTGCTGGTCAGTCTTGAGTACGGTCTTCTACTATATCAAGCGGTTGTATTCATGAAAGAATACCAGGACCGAATTAAGTTTTTTCTTTTTTAGTGCTAAGTGTGGTGGGTGGATTCTTAGTTGTGATTGTGAGCCGTCTTTGATCATATATACATCAAATTCTAAAAAGAGGAAGATTGTGTTACCATCACATTTTTCATTAAGTTTCCAACACAGCAAAACCAGGTTTCTTGTAACTATTGGATAAGAGCACATTTCTTTCCAATATGATATGCGAAATATCAAGACTGTCCTTTTGCAGAATATATGATGCATCATCTTCATATAGAAGAGAAGGAAGTTCCAGGGATGTGCATAGAGCTTTACAAGGAATATGGAACAACAATGGCTGGTCTCAAGGTACTACATGCTTCCTGTGTTCCTCTGTTTTCCTGGGACTAGAACAGGTTACCAGTTTATTTTTCTCTTTATGTAATACTGTCCATTTTCCCTTTTAAATTTCTAACTTGGAGGAACCACCTATTTCCAGAGGTAGAACGATCAAGCATAACTGTGTAATATTAGGACCCTTATCCATGGGACCTATACAAGGGTTCCGCATGGGTACAGACACAGACTGCCATATGACAGCCTCAGTTACCTCCTACTATACCAATAATACTTAATGATTGTAATGTGCGAGTTGAGAACATGAAACATATGAAGTAGAGTTAGGCTTCAGTGGAGGGGGAAATGGTACCCAGTAATAAGCAGAGGAAGATTTTTCTTGGCTTTTGTGTTTTCTGCAAACATCAAAACTTAAAACTTTCATGGATCAGTGTACAAGTTGTCTAGAAGCGATTCTGATTATTTTGGAAATTTTGTGGTGATAAGTTATTTATAAATGTATTTATTTTAGTTGTATTCCTTGACATTAACTAATTTTGCTTTCTTCTTTTCACAGGCATTAGGTTATGAATTTGACAATGATGAGTTTCACGAATATGTGCATGGAAGATTGCCCTATGAGAAGCTTAAGCCAGACCCATTCTTGAGGAACTTGCTGCTTTCAATGCCCCAACGCAAAATAGTATGTATATTTCTTTTCTTGTAGTCAAGCAAATACTATTCTGTTAGCAAGAATAGATTATTGGGATTTGCAGTGATAATAAGAAAATATGAAGTAATTCTGTTGTTTCTGCAACTGTAAATAACAATTGAAGGGTTCAAAACTAATGTAAAATTGATACACATATGTCTTGTATGGCCCAAGAGGAGCATATCTCACCGGTCAGGGGGTTACCTCGCTGGCATGAGTGTCAGACATTTGATGCCCAGCTTGGAATCTGATAGGGGTCTGCCTAACCCCAGCTTGCCTATCAAAAGAAAAAAGATATGTCCTGTATGATTGAGGATATTCTATCCTATGAGTGTGTAAAACCTTTTTTTCTAGGAAGCATCGGAATGAGATGAAGATTCATTGATATGTCTCGTTTTGCAAAAGCCATGCAATTTGACCCAAAATAGTTGAGGCCCTTACCTCTAAAAGTGTCTCGCTTAAAGACTGCCCTTCATCATCCAGTGGGTTGTGTGGTAGAAATTAAAGGAATATTAGTTCAGCAGCAAAACCAATATAAGATTTAATATCCTCGAGAATTTACCTGACACAATGATCAATCTCGCACATCAACTGCTATGAACTACCGGTTGGTGCAAGGCAGTGGACTTTCAAAAACAGTATGCAGTTTCGCAGTGAGGATTCATGTAGGTAAGAGGATAACATTATCTTTTGGGGGAACATCCTCATTTGCAAGGAAAGGCTATCTAGAAGCATTGATCACTCTCACTATGGTTCTTTATTTGAGGGGAGTATTTAAATTAGTGTACTCTGTAGCTTGAGAAAATCCTGAGAAAGAAACTTGATATTTTGGTACAAGAATCGTCATAATCAAAACTCAGAATTCATGCATAAGATGAACTTTTCATTGCAACGGTCCTTTTTCTTCTATTATTTAACGGCTTGAAGCATATCATTAACTTACTGTGCAGATATTTACCAACGCTGACAAAGCCCATGCTGCAAAAGTTCTCAGCAGGCTAGGCCTTGAAGATTGTTTTGAGGGAGTCATATGCTTCGAAACACTTAATCCATCAGTTGACAATCAGGGAGACAGAGACAATTCCTTCTTGCCTGAAATTGGTATGAACTGCATTGTTTCAGATGATTCAGAATGTGAAAGCAATGAGTCAGTCAGCAGTGGCTGCTCGCGCATCATCTGTAAACCATCTCTTGATGCCTTCCATGCTGTTATAAGCATAGCAAATGTCAAACCTGAAAAGACAGTAAGTAGTTCGCAAAATGTCTACTGCTGCTCACTGAATTTCCTTAGAACTAACACCCTATTTCTTCGACAGATTTTCTTTGATGATAGTGTTCGAAACATAGCCACAGCCAAGACAGCTGGGCTGGTTACTGTTATAGTAAGTTTTCTTCCATGAACAATACCTTCACCAATATCACAGAATTCCTGCCCATCTTCCAAATAAAAACTGAACAATCCTAATAAACATGGTAGATTAGTTTTCAGTTGAAATTCACGACCGATTTTTTTACGACAGTATCCACCAACATGTTAGTTCAGGATGTCGGGTGAACAGATACGACTGACCATAGCCAACAATTGGCAGTAGTATGTCCATTAAATTTACTCTTTTTAGATTTGTAAATGCAAACTGCATTTACTCTTTCAAAAAGCTACAAACTCCACTCTCTGTTACAAGGTTACCATCCTAGGAAGTTGAAGGGGGAAGCTGGTCAAGAAATAAAAGTGAAAAATGAGACATTTTGGAAAGAAAAAATCAGAAGCAGAAAGGATATCATCACAAACAAAACAAGTATACATTCAAACTTTATGTTATCTTTCATTTTTCCAAATATAAGAGGAGGCATACAAAATGCTTAAGAAAACATGCGAAAGCATGATTTAAGCATTATGCCATAGAAGAAACAAGATTCATATGAATCTTTCTTTTGATGCAAGAGGCTTCCTCTTCCAAAATGACCCTCTATAAAACTGAACTTTCCATTTGTAGTAAAGCTTTGTGGCTACTCTGGTTGTTACTCATCTACATGCTAAAATTCTTTTTGATACTTTAGACTTTTAAAGAGGCCAATACAAACTGAAGATTTTGCTTCTGGTTGCTCATTTATCACATATGACAGGTGGGAAAAGAAGTGCTAGTACCAGGTGCTGATTATGCTCTCAACAGCATCCACAACATAAGGGAAGCATTACCAGAGATATGGGAATGCGGGGAAGAGGGTCACGTACAGCAAGTTCTCCCAACAGGGGTAGCAACCGCAGTCCTTGCATAGAAATATAGCGCACAGCAGTGGAATATTTCTAGCATCACCACTTCCATTAATATTAATACAATGTACCTACACCTCCTGCATTTCTAATGGTTTGCAAGTGAGGTTGTAGTTAAGCCATATGCATATTAGTGACATTAATAACAGCGTATCAGGTGTCTGTTCCTCCTCTCAGTTCTATCTGTGTGATGAGAGAGAGAGAGAGAGAGATGCACCACATGGTAAAAGACATCCATCCGAGCCCAAGCCTTGGAACAATCCACATTATCAAGACAGAACTTCAGATAAACATAAATGCATATCTAATTGCTCCCGTGAAACAAGAAAGGCATACTTATTATACGGAAACAGGACATGGATTCTTTGAGTTTTTTCATTTCAATAAAAGAATAATGTCACTGGAAAATATAACAAAAAATTATACACTAAAAAGAAGATTTGAGTGCGTGTCCATGTGTTAGTTACATATCTTTTGCTCGTATCTTATACAACAGCATCCCTGTCCTGCCCGCATAAACATGAGCATCGTCCAATATGTTTAGCTTTCCTTCTAACTCAAGTTCTCCTTTATGGAGTTCCCGTTGGTGCTGATACTCAAACCGGACAGGTCAATGAACCGGAGAAGGCACTGGTTCACTAAAAATAGGTGGGATATGGGTCCAAACACAGATGAACCTGTAATAATTAAATATATACGTATATATGTTTATAATTTTATTATACGAAACATATTGTTTACTAAAAAATATATTTATTCATATAAAATATGAATAACCCCAGCTTTGAATCTTCTTTTTAAGAAGATATCCGACATTGGGTGATGCACGTTTCTTTAATTGTATGCTACTCTGTCGAGCCTCCTTTGTACCTACTTCTGTTTAAATCAATTTCCATTCTACTGTCCTCCTTCCGTCATGGGGCTCTGCTAGGGTTCGAAGAAGGGTAGTATGCATATCTATCAATACATAATTGATATGTGCACACCCCTCTTACTATCCACACTCTTTTTCTTTGCATATTTTTTATTTTGTTCCTGCTGAAATAAAAAGATACTTTTTATTTTGTTCCTGCTGAAGTCAAAACATTCCCACTATGTTCTTGAAGCAAAAACCGTCTTATTCTTTCTCTTCATCTCTCTTTGTTTCTACCAAAATCTCTGAAGCCCATGCCCGTGCTCCAACAACCCATGGTTCGAACCACGATTCAGACAGATGATACTATTGTCCCATGTTGCTTGGATTCCGTTGGAGAGAAAAAAGAAGAAAAAAGAGGTCGATTCGAAGAGGGATTTAGTAATTTTTTTATGTATGTCGTTGATTTGATATATTTTTTATAGTTTGTTTGGTGTTTTCGTAGCTTTTTCAGTCATAATCCTGACATGAATATTCATCGGGTTTCTTCATCGAGACACGCACAAGCACGTCTTACATGTTTTGGGTGACATGTACAATACATACCGACTCTTATTTGTTTCACTTGTTTTTCTTTTTTATATGGAGATATCTCGTAGGGTATGAGTAGAAGGATATAACATCATTGTATCATCTAGAAGACTTTAACATCATAAAAATTTTAGTTGATATACATGTCGATAAAGTCGGATCTTCACAATATAAGGATGATGTAGATACTAGAGAGAGAGAGAGATAGTACAAAGAGTGATGGTGAATGAATATATGATATGTCAGGGCTACCCCTTAGTTTTGAAGGTTACGTCGCTTATAAAATCTAGGAGGAACATGTAATTTTAAACTTAGTAAAATTATACACTTCTAATTTAATACTCACGATTTTAATTGACTATGTAAATATAAATATACAAACAAGCAAGAAGTGATAACAGTCCATACACGGTATAATGTTGGCAAGCATGGTTAGTCAAGCGAACCAATGTAAGGTTTGGTAATTGGGTTGAGATTGTAATAGGAGTAAGTTGGTTGGGCAGGGAGATTTGGTGTATGAAGTTCTAGACCAAGCATTGTTAAGGTACAAATGGTTGGTAATTGGGTTCAAATACAAATAGCTTTCACACGTCATAGGGTGAGATGATTATTTCTCATCACGATGTCCAAAAGATCCTAGGTCTTTTGATGGACAACGAGTTTATTGCTTTGACACTAAAGATGATGGTAAGAAGCAAAAGAGACATTTTGAGTGATATGTTTTACATGAATATCAATGAAATAGTTTGAAGTGCTTCAAACTAATTTTAGGAGACTCACCAATGAAAAAAGAACTTTACTATTTTTGTTGTATTAGCTTAGTTGTACATTATATAAAGATAGATTTAGAGACAGAGTGCTAATAACAATAAGGCATCTATTGACTCATAATGTTTGGAGGGTTGACAATCATGCTTAGAGTTCACTAACATTAATATACTTAGATTAGTTGTTAGAAAAGGTATCTCGAGTTGATGCACAACAACTTAGTGGGCATACTAATCTACTCCAAGTAATAATTTATACTCTTGCTGTTTATTAAAATACTTTATATAGTTAGTTTTTATAATTCAACAACTAAATTGTATGTTGAAATCATAAGCATGCATTTATGAATTTTTCTCATCCTTCAAAGCCAACATGCAACCAAAATGGGTTGATGGAAAACTATGAGCAAACCATCTATAACAAGTATTCTCCTATCAATTGGCTTGCTAAATACCATAAACAATTATATTTAATGATGGTAAAGCAAGTTATCAAATTACAACTATCTATTTTATTTTTATATTAAACATAACCTCATATGTAATATATATGTATATATGTTATTTTTATTTTACTGGCAGTCATATGGGTGTGCAAAGTACTTCGACAACAATGCATATAAGTTGTCGAGATACCACATATGCATTTGTTGTTTGGATGTTGTTGAACCCTAAATGCAAAGTTAGGTAATTCAACAGTTTGGTTATCGCCAAGACATCCCAATTGTGTCTATAAAGTCACCTATTGTAAATAGACTGGCGAGGCTCCATGCATATAAAGGTATAGTACGAGCTATGCGACTTCACTTGGAAAATACAATACTCACACTATTTTCACCTTGAGCACTTTGACATTCCAAAAGTGTATCATGATAAGTGCAATGAGTTCTACATGGAGTGGTATATTACTCAAACACATCGGTTTATTTTGAGAGGTTTCATCAGTTATTTGTGCCCAACTCTTCCTCTTCCAACTAAGCAACATGATACATCATTCTTAATGTAGGTAAATTATTATTTTCCAATATTATCCTGATCTTTAGCTTTGTTTGGTTGGATGATAATGTTACTCATAATTACTTTTCATTATCAACATCTTACTGTCGTACATGACATACAAGCACTAGCTTTACAACACTCAGAGTGTATATTATGGCCATTGTTGGGTGACATTGCATTATTAGAGTTGGTAGAGACATATGAGTAGTAATATCAATGAGTACATTGCTTAATGATATTTGATAAGATGATAACATATGATGGTGAGAATGCATAAGCTCGAGAGTACAAATGATCCATGTACTAGGTTAACATCTTATATTTGAGGGTTTTGGATGTCCTTTTGTATTATTCATTATATGTATATGCCATTTGTAATAAATAACATTTTTGTTGCTCATTCTTCGCCCTTAATATTAGCCTACCCCGTCTAGTATGGGAAAAGGCTTAGTTGTTGTTCTTGTGTATTCTTTGCCCTTAATATACTCAAATAAATGTATAATTGAATACAAATGGATTGAAATAATGAGCTTATTCAAATTTAAAAAATAAATCTATTTACAAAATACAAGGAACATGTAATCGTCGTCCTTAATGTCATATACAATATTATTGCCTAGTCTTCTCATTTGTATATACATTTCAATACATGCATGAAACGATCGATATGATTTCTCAATGCTTTCATTGTAGTATCATTTCTAAGATGAAAATATAATAGACATCGGAGAGCCATCATTAATGTATATAAAAAAATTGAATATAAGAGAAGATCAGTCATAAATTAGATATATTAAATACTTAAATAATATTTATATAGTACAAAGATATTATCATTATCATTAGAAAATATTATGTTAAATGATGATAAGACATGTACTACACATCCCTCACAACTGTTTGTTTACCATCTAACACCAATAGTAGAAATATCGTTAACTCTCTTGTATCGAAGAGTACCAACGTTACACTCTATCAAGTAGCAATTACTAAACCATGTCTGGCATGAACATTGGACAGTCACTAGAATAGGGATCAACCTTCATGTATGCAATATGACTAACAACATTAACACCACTCTCCTCAATAAAGTCTCACGAGAATAGGTCATATCGATGTGTTACTTCCCTCAACTACTCTTTGTGGGCATCATGCTATATAACTCATCCCATTCTAAAAGTTCATCAGTGACTCGATGCCCATAGTTTTCACCTCCAACAACATTCACCTAAGCATTCACAAATATGCTGATAAAATAGGATATCATTGCCTCATGACAGTTCAAAGTTTAGCCATTTCAAAGTGTTCTTTTCAATAGGAGACCTAATATAATAACTAGAGAAGTTGATATTTGAAAGAAAATCACAATTTCCTAATGATGAATGCACATTTCCATAGTGGTTTCATGCTCTTAGTCATGTGCATGACCATGTTCATGCTTTGCATTCTTGTTTGCATGCTCTCAAGCCAACAAATTTCTCTTTGTGAATATGTTATATGGACTCTCTTTAGGACGACAAATTGGGTGAATCCTATAGAGTGATGAATTCAAGACTGAACTACACATCCAATATCTTAACAAACCTATCTCAATTTGGATGATGTCTTAAGTTTTGAATAATTGATGTTCCTACATCTATTTCTATGTGATTGATGGTGTAGAACACATCAACCTTCATGCCCAACTTCCTCCAAAATGGATCAACTACCACATTTAAGGAGAAGATTGATCTCATGAGTGTACGATAACCCATGGAAATATTGCAATGTATAGTAATGTGTAGTTGGATTTGAACCTACTATCATGACACGATTGTACCCCATTACAATCAAGTGAAAAGTGTATCAAGTTATTCTTCTCTAAAGATTTGCTATAATATCTAGTGTCACATAAATATAATGCTTATAGATGGTTTGAGATTCTTCAAATGACTTCTTCAATTCTCTACATCAATTCAAATGATTTCTTCAATTCTATAATCTATAACTCAATCAATGAATGTATTTATTTCTAAATTGTATTGAATCTCTCAGTTAAGCTACTAAAGAACTCTTTTAATCTTTATGTGCACTCTTCGCTCTTCTCACCATTACAAAACAATCATTATAATATTCAAAACCATAAACGATATACATATGCATTAACAACTAAATTTATATACTTATTAGTTGTATGAGTACCATAATAAGTTATCTTATTTATCCACCTTGAGATGATTCTCTCCTTATACAGATCCAACCACTACTCTTTAGTGTAAGAGAGCATGGGTAAGAATTTTTTCACTTCAATCATTACCTCCATTGCCTCCTTATTGTTGTTTTCATTTGATTAGTAGACAACCTTCCTCTAACTCATACCAAACACTCTTATAATATATTTATTCCTTGTCAATTTTATGATAAATGCTTCAATATTTTTCATAATATATCATCTATATTGTATACAAAAATAAGAGGAGTAGAGAATTATGTTTGGATATTGAGGTATGTGAGAGAGTTATGTATTCCGAACAACTTTACATATGTAATCTATAGTGACCATGATTTAATGTTGGTGAACCACCCCAAAATGTCATGCATTCTCATGCATAGACAACCAGCATGCTCATTCGCAACATTACTCATATGTTTCTAATAGGTTCAACAATGCAGAGTCAGTTGACAATAACCATGACACACATTCTAATTGCACTAGCACTTGTACAAGTATGTCATGTATCGTAGAAAGTGTTGGTATAAGAAATTCAGTCGAATAAAGTTAGTATTATAATCGAAGCAAAATAAAGTTAGAGATGTTATTAATATATATACAATGATTCGTTTACCTGCATGAAGAATGATGTATTATGTTGTCTAACTCGAGTAAGACGAGTAGAATGCAACTGATTGATAGAATCTCTCAAAATAAATCGATGTATCATCTAAATGTACAACTCCATATACAACTTGTTACACTCATAAAGGTACAATATTAGAACTCCAAAATGCTTAGCTCAAAATAATGTTAGTGTTGTGCCTTTTAAGTAGCATCACGTGACTTATACTATACATTATAGGTATGGAGCTTTGTAGATCTTTTTGTAATGAAGGGGTTTATTAGTGCAATTGGGATGCATTGACTACAACCAAACTGGTGAACTACACGATCTAGCATATAAGGTTCCACAACATATATACTGTGAATGCATCTATGGTATCTTGATAACTTATATGCATTACAATCTAAGTATTTTTGCAAAACTATATGACATGTTTGTTTCAAGTGGTGTATATATAACCGTTATAGACCATATAATAAACTATATTAAAAATATAAAAGAAAAACTCTTCATATTTGTGTTATATGTGTCATCAAACTCCAATGTCAATGAAAATATATATAATAATTGCACTGAATGAAGACACACAAACATAATATCGTTAACAATATCTGTATCATATATCTTATAATGTCATGTGTAATATTAGTGAGTGTCTAGGTCATACAATAGTTGCAAAACACTTCGAGAACCTCTATATTCCTTCCTAATTTTTATCCTTGCATTGGAAATATACATTGTTGTATTAATAGTTAACTCATCAACCAACTGCAAATATGTCAAAATATACTTGGACTTAAAATAACTTTTTATGAGGTCTTTTCTGACATTATACTCAAGTTCACTTAATCTACCATAAAAGCATTGCTTTCAAGATACAAACCTAAAGGGTGGTTATGTATCATGTTTGTTACGTTAAACTTTAAATAGCTATCAATTGCACCCTCTCTTGTTCATAAAAATGGGCACTCTACCTTCTTAGTATCCGTTCATTTACTATTTTCAATATCAATATTTTTATTTGCCCTATTCACTTCTTTCACACTCAAGTCGTACCTTACGTATTACGTATTTATTCTTCAAATGAATAATAATAATATACTTTCTTTCAATATTTTGTATATACTTAATAAGCTTGTTATGACAACAAAACACATCTTGTGTCATAAACATGAGTGAATAATCAAGTCCATTACTCTCACAATCAACAAATATCTATTCTACTTCTTTAACCAACCAATTAAAAAGTAAATCATCCACTACACCATAATCAATTTCGGTCTCCTTATCCATAGTATAACAAATAGTTTCATCAGTTGTCATCTTTTCATAATCTACCCCATCGTAAGTGCTTTCACTCGAAGGAGAGATGCAGTTGAGTTGTCTCTCTCAATTGAGAGATACGCTTGAGTCACATTTCTACTCAAAAATCCGACAAGCCGATTCCTTCAATTCAAACTATCAAACATTAACAAAAAAAATGTAAAAGTCTAAGACAAAACTCCAAAAAATCAAAATATTTGGAAGAAACAACTTCTTATTCTTAATTTTTTCTTTTTTCTTCTTTCATTTTTTTATTTTTTTCAGTGAGATTTACTAAGATTATACTCATGTATTCTCCAACTATGAAGAAACCAACGCTAACCCAAAATGAATGAAATTGTGGTTGTCGGAGCAAAAAGAAGAAACATTGAAATTGAGTGTGAAGTGCAGAGAGGAAGTGCTAGAAGTAATTTTGGTATTTTTAAAAATAGAGGTGTGTGGATTGTAAAAAGGGTGTGCAAATAGTAATCATATCGCTATCTTATTGCGAAGCATGTGATCCCAATGGTTCAAGCACGAATGTCATCCATTATGAAGCTTTTGGGTGAAAGGTAATCATTCTTATCGTGGCCATAATGAGTAACTTTTGCAGTAACCAAAATGATGAAGAGACAAAAGCCAAGTTGGGAAGATAAGCCCAAAGGTTTCATGCTGCCATTACCAGTATACAAGGAAACCCTAAAGGCTTAGTGGTGGAAGAAATTCATGACAATCATGATTTATAAAGAATGTTGAGGACGAAGCATGGATATATTGAAACTCATGGTTGGGTTTGCAATGATCAAAAAGAGGGATTTATATTATTAAGTTCAATTTGGAGAAAGCCTCAAATAGATCCAACTATAGGATACAACTCCGGAATGGCAAACAGTATCTAGGTCAAGAAAGATTGGATGAACTGTGAAAACTATTCTAGATGCAAGAATTTTGTGATGGGCAATATAAATGGTCATATTATCAAGGTGAAAGTGTCTCTTAATATACATAACCTTCTCGAAGAAGGCATACATATTGGAAGTGTCAAAGATGAGGTGTGCTATATCGGTTTCAAATATAAGAGGATTCCCCAATTTTACTTTTATTGTGGGATTATTGGTGATGAAGAAGAATGTGGAAAAAAGGCTACGAAGGATCAAAAGAAGAGATAAACAATTTCAAAGGTTTGAGGCCATGGTTGAGGGTAGAGCAAAGGGGTTGCAACGCGGAATGAGAGGCAGACTTACTAAAGGCAACAAAGACTTACTAAAGGCAACAAAGAGAATAAAAACAAATAAATAAATAATTTCTTGTGACAACAGTTGACATCCTTATCAACAGTGGTAGATCTAAAAAATTTAGAGTGGGAGGCGAAAATATAGATTCAGTATGACTTTATTATACGTGAAAATGATATATGTAAAAAACTACCAATTACTAAGAATTCATTTATAATATAGTTACTTTTATATGCAATAAACCTCTTAAGAGTAAAAAATAATATTTTAATACAAATATAACTATCAATAATTTTTTAGTAGATAACCAAACTACTAAAACATTTAACAAACGTCACTAAGATTCTATAAATGCCACAACAATAAAATACAAAAATGATAGCAAATAACTATTAACAACGAGCATTTGTTATCTAACAATCACAATCAAACACGTCTAATATAACATATTTAAGTAATTGAAGTTACTAAATATACATACATGTTAAATTCATAACAAACACAACTTCCAAAATATGTCAATCTTAGATAACCCTTTTTAAGAGTGCTTCAAGAAGGACAAAATGACATACATTACAAGCCTGCAATACAAAAAGAAGTATGTAACTAACTCTTCTAACTAAATCAATACTAAAAACAATATACAAAGTTAAGAGAACTTACACAATCCAAATCAAGTATTCTGGAGGATTTGTCACTGAGGCCGCATCTTTTGAAATTGTTACATAATTGTCTTATTATCTATTTCTGATGATATATCACTTTCAATATATGTAACTAAGCAATCGTTCATAAACTCATCACCAATTTTGTTTATCAAACGACTCTTTACAATCTTCATAGTAGAAAATACTCGCTCTACACTTGTAGTTGCAACGGGTAAAAACAATGTCAATTTTATTAACCGATACACCAAAAAGTAGCTCTTATCTTTCCTTTATTTTACTAACACTTATGTAATTTCACTTATTCCTTTAAGTTAAAGTCCTTAATGATCACACATGTCCATAATATAGTTATCAAGTTGATGTTGAAGTTTCCAAAGATCATTGGTTCAAAAAAACAAGGATACAAACTTTAAAGTTGAGTCAACTTCTCTTGATTGAAGGAAGCAAAATTATAACTTGGATCAAGACATGCAACATAATCAAATCTATCATCAAGCTCATTTAACACATAATCAATGATAACATTAAATACTTCATATCAATAATGACGTAAATTTGTTGCCCCATTTTGCCTTCGTCCTACTCGTGTCATTGACCCTATATAGTTATCCTCAAATTTTCTAACCTCAATATCATTTTTATTATAAAATAAGTTTATTTTTGTAATAAAGCACTCTCATTCATAGTCTTTAATTCTAAACTTACTTAATTGTTTCTTCGAAAACTTCACAAGATTCAAAGCATTGATAATATCTTGGTCTTCTCTTTGTAGTGATGATGATAAATCATTTGTCTTTTCTAAAATTTCTTCCATCAAACATATAATAAATACAAAATCACATGTTTGTATTACCTTCCACCAATTGTAAGCACTACCTCTCATATCATCATCACTGATAACATAAAGTGCATTCACAATAGATTGAAACATTCTAAATAAGTTTAACAAAGTATAATAATTTGAACCCCAACGCGTATCTTCGACCGTTTTAATTCCAAGAGGTTGATTTAATCATTTACTACTTTCACTATATCCAAGTTCAATTATTTACAAACTCTATCAAGTTCCAATTCTTTAAGCTTCTCAAGGCGCTTACATGAACCTCCAACATAATTCATGATTGCAGAAATAGCATCAAACAATTGACTTACTTCTTTATGTTTCTTAGCAACTGCTATAACAATTAATTGGAGTTGATGCGCAAAGCAATGAATATAAAAAACAGATAGATTTTCTCTCAATATTAATGCTTTTAATCCTTTAAACTCACATTTCATATTGCTCGCTCCATCTATCCTTACCCTCGTAATTGAGTACCACTTAGACCGGTTTTGAAAACATTTACATTATAGTTGTCATAAGTGATGTTGTAGTAGAATAAACATGTACTAAACCAAGTAAGTGCTCAATAATATGACTATATTTATCAATATGTCTTAATATCATTATCATTTGCTCTTTATTAGATATATCACGAGATTCTTCAATTAAAATAGGAAACACATCCTCATGTACTTCTTTGATAATTCTTTCAATAGTCTCACTTGCAATAGCACTTACAATATCTCTTTGAATTGAAGGTACCGTTAGTTTTAAATTCTCGGGTGTATTTTGTAATACAACTCTACGAATCTCCTCATTATGATTAGCAATAAATGACAGAAGCTCAAGAAAAAAAAATTATTTGGACTTTCATCATATTCATCATGACCATGAAATGCAAGACCTTGTCTGAGGGAAAACCTTGCAACATTAATTGAAGTGTCATTGCTTCTCATTCATCAAAGCCACACTTTTTATTCTAGCATTATTGTGTATATTACTAGTATTATGTTTATAAATTCTTTGTTTCTCCTTAAATCACTGAAATCCATCCAAAATAAATGCTTGTTCACTATTAGGATTTGGAAAAATATATCAAAACAAACAATATGTTGTATTTTTTGTTATACTATATTCCAATTAATCAAAATCATTAAACCAACTATGAAGAAAATACACTTTTTGCTTCCTTCTTTAATCCATGGAAAATTATACTCTTTTGGTTAAAATGGTCCTTTTTGTAGATATGTACATCGAATCCTCTCTTGGTCATTAATATTATAACTTAAAATAGATGGTCTCAACCTAGGATTTGCAATTAAATCTTTTATATTCCATTTAAAATTACTTTATAAATTTCTACCAGCATCTAACATCTCCTCACTAACTTTATTTTGATTCTTCATACGTGATGATGGAATTGATGGATTTTCAAGAGATTTCCTTTCAAAATACTTCTCCATATCTATATGAATAAAAAATATTTAAAATGAGTTGAAGAAAATGAAAAGAATATATATGTTATATCAAACCAAACAAACACAAATAAGACAGGCTGAACACCAACTTGAATTGCTTATGTGCTCAAGCTTGCCCATAAATTACTAAATGAGGTTCAAGTGGTTCTCAAGAAAGTCTATACTGCTCTATTCTTGTCCTCCAACTAAAGTATATAAGGATGTTTGTAGTTCTCATCAACTATGGATAATGTTGCTTATTATGAGATCATGAACTACATACTTGAGTTTATATTGCATAACAATCCTACTCAACATAGAAACCCTCCAATTTTTCATCCCTTCCTTTAAGATGTAATTTTAAGATTGATTTTTCTCTTCTAATATAGATAGATAGATAGATATATGAGTGTATGTGCTCTTGAAATCTTCATATAGCTGGATTATGTCCAAACTTGCTATCTGATTAAATCTGAATGAAACTACAAAAGAAAATATGCACATAATCTTACAGTTAGATCTGCTACAGTCAAGGCAAGAATACTAATTTTCATTCGATTGATTTGTTTGGAATCATGAAACTAATTTTCAATTGACTTTCAATTTTTAGTACAAAATGCAAAAGAAACTAGTAAAATAAATGAATGGACCAGCTTATGAAAATTAACATAACTTGAGGCAGAAGATGACTTGCACAGAAGCCATATACAACTCATTTTCAGTTTAAGACCTTTCACACAAAAGGACACATACATTGCCAAAGCATGATCTACTAGATTGGGTTCTTCAGAAGGGCTCAAAGAGAACAATAATATGATCAATTTTCACCGTTGTTTAGCAGCGTGAATTACAATATGGAAGAATCAAAAGGAACTCCAATTACAAGGCAATATTTTTGACAAAATTTTAAGTCGACTACAATTTAATGAACCAATCTTGTGAATGCCATGTGAAAACTCCGTTTTGTTCAGAATTTGGTGGAGATGACTGAGAATTGTGTCCATATTGACAGGATAAGCATGAAAGGCAATCATGGAAAGAGACGAACAAGAATTATACTGAAAAATTGTTCATTATAAAGCCTTTGATTGTAAGAAGGTTAGAAAAACTAAATTTGGAAAGTATTAAAAGAGGTAGAGGACGACCACAAAAGTGTTGGAAAGAAACAATAAAGAATGATCTAGCTTATTGTGAGTTAACTGCTAACATGGCACACGATAGGGATCTGTGGAAACAAAGAATCCATATAGCCGACCCCGTCTAGTATGGGAAAAGGCTTAGTTGTTGTTGTAGTTGTTGTTTGTATAAAGCCTTTGATTGAAAGATTTATTGCGGGAGACTCAAATTAGTAGAGACACTAATATAAACATACAACAGAAAAAGTATAAACATACACTAATATAAACATACAACAGAGACACTATATCTATATGTAACCCAACGGTTGAGAGAAAGAGATAGGGAGAGATAGCAAAGATACTAACTCTGAGAAGGAGAGAGAGAGAGAGAGAGAGAGAGAGAGAGAGAGAACTCCTCGCCTTTGGCCTTCGGAATTCTTTGCAAAGATACGAATCTGTGTGTGTGAGAGAGAGAGAGAGCACCGCCGGTCTGGTATGGCGCCCACCACCACCGCCACCGGTTGAGAAACTGAGAGGGAGTCGACCGCTGGTAGAGAGGGGGGAGAGTAATTAAGGTTGGCATTCACGGTCATTAGGTTGGGTAATGGGTTGGTTCAGGTCAAATCTAAAAATCTGATCCAAACCCACTATTATTAACACAAAAGGTTTCAAGTTATCATATTTACGGGCAGATGATTATGGCTGTGGTATTTTCATATAACCATATGTCCGCCATTGCTTATCAATGAGAGGTGTAGAAAGGATCCACCGAGAAGATAAAGAGAATGATGACAAATAGGTGGAGAGAACTTAGAGATTCAAATTTTATGAAGAAGTCATTGCCAAAGGAAAGCATAACAAACTAAGTACAGTGGTTTGAGTCTAGCAGCACACACGGAAAACAAAAGCTGTAACAACTGTAAAAGTAGACTGGGATGGAAGCCAAAGAATCTGAACGAAATAAACAATATTAGCAGGCACCTACAGTATGAATCCAAATAGCAATATCATTTGTAAATCCAAGCCGACAATATAAATACATGAATTGAAAGCAACTTAATGCGAATGAGAGAAATTACCAACATAAATAATAGAGATTTGAGGAAGTTAATGGATGAGAATCAATCATCTTACTCTCTTCAAAAAGACTTTCTAAGAGGATGCCCAAAATAAGCCGAAGGAATCTGGCCAAGTTGTGGAACAGAACAAAAGAATTGGAATATTAGATCATAAGAGCAAAGAGAAGGTTGAATATGTTGGATTCCACCTCACGTGGAGGAGAGACCACACCTCATTAATGAGGTGAGAGAGAGAGAAAATGTGGAAAGAAAAAGAGCCACTGTGCATGACATGTAATTTCACCATGTTTCATGACTGCTATTCATTTTAGGGGATGACAGCTTATTCATTTTAGGGGTCGACGGCTTGTAATTTCTCTAATGTGGGTACTCTTTTTTCTTTGCATGAATAGGGTTTATTTTATTTATATATTTGTTTTGAAGCTATCATAAAATACACAAATATATGTTTTTTCTCTCATCTTGGAGCAACTTAACCAAAGCAATTTCTTCTAGTTCTTTTGGCCATTAAGTATTTTTAAGCAAGTGACAGCCATATTTGCAATATCTTTAAGAGAGGTTTGAGATTTATTTTGAGCTCTTTTAAATTGTTCATTATTCCTTTATTCAGTTTGTTTGGCTACTTGATTGTGGGTTGGTTGTTTCATGCTTCTCTAACATATTTCTATTTTTTGTAGTGAGTAAGGCCATTGATATTATTGCATCTACAATTATAGTAAGAGCATAAAATTGTATATTTCCTATTTTTAAATTTTCTGCACATACATGCTTGGGGATCATTCACATCTTTCCTTTAGGATCATTTATCAAATTTGGTTGCTGGAAAAGAGTTTTTAGGCTTTTGCAAGTTATCTTTCGGATTCTTTTCTCATCAACTAATATTAGGGCTTTATTTACTTATTTTTTATATATTTTATTGATTATAATGGATCTCAACTATAGTTGGATGATTAGTTTGAATTATGCAAATTGCCATAAGTAGAGAGAAAAATAAAAAATCTACTTTTTGTGAAGACTTAATTTGATTTTAATACAACTAGACAACTTTTGATGCATCTGCTATTTCTCATAGATTCTGTGTATAGTTGTTTCTCCAGTTTTTCTTTGTCTTGCAATGAGGGGTCGAGAGGATAATGTTTATGTATGGCACTTGAATGTAATGGTACTGGGAATAATAAATTATTTTTGTTGAAGCGACATGAACTTGAGAATATGGACAAGGATTGTAGTTCTGATCTCGAATCACTTAGAGCGATTTTCATAGATGCATTTTGACCGCTGATGCTCCCCATACTGGACGTAGAAATTTGAAGATGAAATTTTGGGACTTTGTTGGAGTAATACTCTCTTCCATTCTTCAAAAATCTTAGAGTCACTTTGACTGGATGCTCGTCTCCCTTAGGCAGATAAGGTTGACCATGAATTATGTAAAATTGCTATTGCTTGAAGTTTAAGAAGTCAGATATGACGAACTCAATAGACATCTCTTCACGCTATCGTAGATTTTGGTTACTAAAAACCGCAGTGGGAAGCATGAAACTAGCCAGAGATCAGGATCAAGGATGAGAAAATAGAGGCAAAAGCAAAGAGTAGAAGCAAATCAAGGTCTAAATACAAAATCTTGAGTGTGACTATTGTGGTAAAAAGCGGGACATGTCCAAAGGTTTCTCTACCAATGGAAAAAGAAGAACAAGGGTAACATGCCGTTGCAAACAAAAGAAGGATAATGATACAATGATGATCTGTGTTGTTGCCACCACTATTGGAAGGAGATCTTGTGATTATCTCAATGAGAATTTGATTAATGTTGCATTTTGTGATGAGACTAGCTAGGTTGTTGTAGTGATGTCTGTTTTCATGTGACATCTAGGAAGATTTCTTCACATCTTATACTCAACCTGGTGATTATGGGGTTTTGAAGATGGGTAATGATGGTATGTCAAAAGGTGATTGACATTGACAATGTTTGTTTGGTAACTAGTAATGAGACAAAGTTGATTTTGAAGAATGTCGACACGCACAGACATCCTATTTGCATCGATTTACGCTAGTGTTCTGATGATGATGACTATTTTAGTACCTTTGGTGGTGGACAATGTGGAAACTTCTCTAAGGTTCTTTTGGTTGTCAGGCACATGGAAAAGAAGTAATGTTCGTGTTTTATCTTGGACCAAGGCTTCAGCTTTGATGTTTCATTAATAGCAAAGTGTGATAATCAAATAGAGTTATGGCAAAGAGACTTAGCCATTAGTGAGAAAGGACTTGATACTTTGCCAAAAGAATCTACTTTCAGGAGTTTTGAATGGCTGGTAAGTTTAGAAAAGTGTGCTCATTGTTCGGCAAGGAAATAATGTAGTCTCTTTTCAAAGAGTCATCCTCCTCTTTACTAGAAAATCGGAGAGTGCTTGAGTTGGTACATTAGGATCTTTGTGGTCCAATGAGGACTAAAACATTTGGTGGTGCACTTTACTTTGTGACTTTATTGATGATCATTCAAGGAAACTTTGGGTTTATGCCTTGAAGACTAAGGACAGTGTTTGGTGTCTTTGGCGATTTTCCAAGCTTCGTTGAGAGAGAAACAGGAAGAAACTGAAATGTGTTCGCACTAGCGATAATGGTGGTGAATATTGTGGACTATTTGATGAGCAATGCAGTGAAGGTAGTGGTATTAGACACGAAGACGCCTTCCTAAGACTCCTCAACTAAATGCTTTGCTTGAAGGATGAACATGATGACATGATGGAGAGAAGTTAGTTATGTTTGCTTTCAAATGCCAAAGTTACCGGATCTTTTTTTGGGTGAGGCTTTGTATACTATCTGCATATATTATTAATTTATCTCATACCGTTGTTGCTTTGGTCGATGTTCCTGATAGGGTGTGGTATGGAAAGGATGTTTCCTATGACCACTTACGTGTCTTTGGGTGTAAAGCATTTGTACATGTGCCCAAAGATGAGAGGTCCAAGTTGGATGTCAAGACTAGGCAAGTGCATCTTCATTGGCTATGGTCATGATGAGTTTGACTATAGGTTGTATGATCGATTGAAAAAGCTTGTTAGAAGTCCGCGGGATGTTATTTTCATAGAGGATCAAACCATTGAAGATATTGACAAGGCAAAGAAGTCGTAGGCCTCCGAAGTCTTGATGGTTTGGTTGATATTGATCCAGTTCCTGGAGCCCCATATGCTTGATGTAGCTAACTTTGGCAATCATGATGATGTGCATAATCATATTCGGGGTGATCAAAGTTGAGGATGTTGTTAATAATGTTGCTAACCAGAGGTAGATGCTCATCGCTTTCGTGAGGTTGTTAATGAACTTGTTTCACTTAGGAGGTCTTCAGACATCTTATTCACTTTACGTTATTCATCCGATGAATATGTACTCCACCATTAACGGGGAGAACCTGAAGTGCTATGAAGAGGCTATGGAGAGTGGATAGGAATGAATGAATGGAGTTCTGCAACAATGAATGATGAGAATGAAATCTTTGCTTAACAACCATACTTTGAGTTGTGTCAAGTTAATGGACAGAAAGCTTTTGGAAAATTAAATGGATTTAAGGATCAAGAATGATGAGAAGCTTTCCACTCCAAGATACAAAGCGTTGGTGGATTCATTAAAAAGCGGGTTGAAGAATGATGAAATCTTCTCTGGCTCTAAGATACAAATCCGAGTTAGATTGGTTTGTGCAAATACTAGTCTTGATTTAAAAGCGATCTATGTTGATGATATGTTGATTGTTGGTCATAATTCTTCTAGAATTGACAAGTTGAAAAAGGAGCTTAGTAAGTCTTTTGCAATGAAAGACTTAGGACGCAAGACATATTCTTGGCATGCGATTACTCGTGATAGAGTGGCCAAGAAGTTGTGGTTATCTCAGGGAAGTACATTGAGAAAGTGCTTCAACGGTTTCACTTAGATAAAGCTAAAGTTGTAAGTACACCTCTTGCTTTACATTTTAAGGCTTAGCACTAAACAAGCTCCTTCTAGTGATGAAGAGAAAGAAGATATGCAACATGTTTCTCATGCATCTGCAGTAGGAAGTTTGATGTATGCAATGGTTTGCATAAGGCACGATATAGCTCATGCAGTTGGTGTGGTTAGTGTTTTCTTTCCAATCCTGGTAGAGAGCATTGGAAAGTTGTGAAGTGGATATTGAGATATCTCCGGGCACTTCTAGTTTAAAGCTTGTTTTGGAATTGGGAAACTTGTTCTTTGTGGTTATACTGATTCGGACTTGAGGGGGATGTTGATTCTAGAAAGTCTACTGGCTATTTGATTACCTTTGAAGGGGAATTGTGGCTTGGCAATCTAGGTTGCAAAGTGTGTTGCATTATCTACTACTACTGAGACCGAGTTCATTGTTATTACGAGGCTTGTAAGGAGTTGCTTTGGATGAAGAATTTTGTGCATGAACTTGGTTTTACTTAGCGAGAGGTATGTTTTGTTTTGTGATAGTCGAGTGCTATCCATCTTGGCAAGAATCTATATGTTCCATGGTAGGTCTAAGTATATTGATGTGAGGTATTAATATTTTTAGCAAGTGATAACCATATTTGCAACATCTTTAAGGAAGTTTTGAGATTTATTTTGAGTTATCTATTGTGTCTTTTTCCAATTTGTTTCACTACTTGATTCTTGGTTGGTTGTTTTATGCTTCTCAACATATTTTCATTTTTTTGTAGTGAGTAAGGGTATTTGCTATTATTGCATATGGAGATATCTTACCATACTCATTTATCGTATACATTGAAATTTTTTTGGATTATGTCCTATGGTTTTTACCTCACATAGAGGGTTTTTCATGTAAAATGGTGTATTTTTTGTTTATTTAATTTTTTGCACGTACATGTTCAAAAATAGTTTATATTTTTTTCGAAATCATTTATCAAATGTAATCATGGGAAAAGAGTTTTAGGTTTTCGTTGGTTATTTTTCGGCTTCTTTCCCTATCAAAATCAATTAGGGATAAAAATAGAAACTTATAAACAGAATGCCATACAAGGAGCACATGAAACATAAAAGCTTATAGGTAGCAGAAGACAAGGGAATAATAGAGTAGAAGTGAAAGAAGAAGAGGCACAATATGGTTCCAATAAAAGAACAATAGAAACATATTCTATAACGGCGGAGGCTGGGGTCCAGCCCCTCCTGTTGCCATGATTGTCCCAAGCTTTAACTGCCGTGGGCTTGGGAAACCGCGTGCAGCAAGAGCTTTCGAAAAGCTCTCAAGTCAACAAGATCTTGTTATCTTAGACAAAGAAGAATGCAAAATTTAATTTGCTTCGAGGTATTGCTGGATTCTCAAATGCTGTTGAAGTTGACTACATGTAAAAGAGAGAGAGAGAGAGAGAGAGAGAGAGAGAGAGAGAGAGAGAGAGAGAGAGATGACGGCTTAGTTTAATGATGGGGCTGCGGCAGGAGCAATGGAGATCTACTGACATTTGAGGAAGTCTAGCTGACGATTAAAGCTTGTGAAAGCGTGGTAGAATCGACTTGCCAATGAGCAGGAATCAGAATTAAGGACATCGATTTAGAGCAGTGGAGTTTGAAGATATTGGAAGACAAATATGACGATGTCAGAACAAACTGAAAGAGCTCCAAACGGGGATGAGGCCATCTCTCGACATAGCCAAGGAAATCAACAAATTCATTCTTCAGACAAAGCTTGGAAAGTCGAAAACGGTGAGGGGAAAAACACAAGAAGTCCGTAACCATTTGAGAAAAGAGAACCCCAACTCGTACCCGCCCTGTTAAAATTGGAAACGGAGCCGAGTATGACCCACTCCATTACCATCCCTCTAACAGGCGTCCAGGAGGCTATCTGATCCACAAGAGATTATATAGAGTTTCTTAACTCACTTTGATGCTTCACGACGTAGTTGAACTGTACTCGATTTTCGTTGCACTACCTTCAGGAAAAAAAGTTCCATTTTGGAGAAGACGCCATTATGTGGGCAGTGACTGTGAAGGACACGTTCGTCAAATTAGCAGATCAAGTGGTCTTTCGGTCATTTGAAGACTAAGACGAACGCCCGCTCCATAGTTTGCTTTGTCCAACAGATTATTGTAACGGGATGACTAGACTAAACTATCCTTACCCCTTATAAATACGAAGATAAATTAGACGGCGGAAGCGGTAGAAAATGGCGCGCGCCCTCGCTGTGTCTCCGTTTCTCTACGCGCCCCTTACGTCTGGCTGCCGGAACGAGGAAGATGCCTCTTTCTTCCTCCGATTCGCCAGATGTCCGGTCAGTCGTCCGGCACACTCCCGTCCACGGCAGCTCCGATCAACGCAATCCGGCTTCTCTTCTGGCAGACGGAGACTGAGCTCCTTTTCTTCAGAATGCTTTCCGTCAGATCTAACAGTCGTCCATGGGGACGAAGGGGAGGAGACGTCCGTTTCGCCGTCCGTACCCGTTCCCGAAGGTGGTGATGGCGTCTACATACAGATTATGAAGTCCGGCAGGAACCGCCGGCGACTCCGTGCTAGGATACGTATCGCGGCGAGACTCCAGGCCGTCTGGGACGTCTTGACGGATTACGAGAGACTGCCGGACTTCATCCCTGGCCTGGCTGTTTGCCGATTGATCGAGAAGAGCGGCAGATACATTAGGATGTTCCAGGTTTTTTAGATGTTTCTTCTTTTGAATTTGTTGGTTTCTTGGATCCACTCCCCTTTTTTCTCCGTATAGCTTGTAGAACTTGTCTTTCTGTTAGTGCTGATTTTTCCCATCTGCTTGAGAAGCATATATTGTGGTTCCACTTCAACGGGAATCGCAAGGTTGTAATTTTCAGATCTGATGGATTAAACCTGACATATCCAACTCCAGCTATGGAAGAAAACGGCGTACTACAGTTTCTAACATACTTAGGGTAGGATGTGACAAGGTCACAAATGGTGTGCCGTGAAGACTTTTAGAAGAATGGGAACCTCATGGTTGTATTTTCAGATCTGATGGACTCTGGCATGATTTTCTTGAAATATCAAATCATGTAGGATAAATTTCGGTATGTATTTCTTGCATGTTAGGCTGGTGTTTCGTTTTGATTATCTCATAGAAATTAATAAGAGGGAAAGAGTAGACATTGCATTCTTAAATACCTAGAGTCAGTTTTCCGATGTTATGCTGGTTAAAATGGAGAGGTGCATGTATTCATGCTGCAACAAGATACCATTTAAGTTAAAAAATAAATATTATAAAGCAGCTAGACCCACTATGTTTCATGGTTTTGAGTATTGGGCAGTTAATCATGGTTTTGAGTATTGGGCAGTTAATCATCAATGTGTGTGTGATATAAATGAAGATGTTAAGAAAGATGAGTGGTCACAAAAGAAAGACTGTATATATAATGAGGATATCATAAATAAATTGGGAATAACATCAATATATGATAAAATAAGGGAAAATCATTTAAAATGGTTTGAACATGTAGAAAGACGGCCAAAGTAAGCTCAAGTAAGAAGGTATGAGAACCTAGATTGTGAAAATGTTAAAAGAGGAAGAGGAAGACCACAAAAGTGTTGAAAGTAACAATAAAAAATGATCTAGTTTATCTAGCTTACGTTGAGTTAATTGTTAGCACAAATATGGAAACAAATAATCCATGTAGTCGACCCATCTAATATGGGAAAAGGTTTAGTTGTTGTTCTTTGAATGGCAAGGCTGTCAATGTTAATTAATGCAGACAACATCTTGTAGAACCACTAGCAGAGATTTTCCTGTTGCGAGATATCACATCTTACACTTCTATCAGAGATTGTGCGCTTTTCAAACAAATCACAGAAAATGCTTATAGAGAAGTTCACGCATTTTTCCTGTGGCATTTAATATTTAGTTAGAAGCAAGCCCATTGTTTTGTACTGTGGTCAGAAGTTAGTAAATCCATTTTTCTGCAGTCAATCTAGCTTATTCATGTCCGTTCTTCAAAACAAGAATTGAGATACGTATAATGGACTGTGATACATTCCTTTCTTTTTTGTGGTGCATCTCATTGTGAACATCTCAATGATATGTGGATTGGTCAACTTGGGGAAATCGTTTGATTGATCTGTAATGGACACTTATCTTGTACCTTAGCTCTAAACTCTAAAGAACTTCCTGCTGATAAAGTACCTTATTGAATGCTTAATGGTGGTTCATGAATTAGTACAAGTCTCTATACAACTCATATAATGTGCATAAGTTATAAAATATACTTATTTAATCATTTGATATTCTATTATGTTATCTATACAAGTTATGCTGAATGGGTTTGATATCAATAATAAAGCTGAGTTTTCTTTCTCTTTTTTTTTTAACAGTTGGGACCACTCCTTATGGTTTCTTATAGGAATTTGTATAGAATTTCATCTCTGTACACTTGGTACCTGAAGAAGTGGGGAAACCACAACCATTGTTTTGATAGGGTGGAAAGGTTCTGACTTCTGAGTTTGAAAGTGTGAGATAAGCAAAGCCAGCCAACTATACTGTATTGCTGTTTCAGAAAAATGTATTTACGAGTGATCAATATGAAACTCTTGCACCTCTATCTTGTGTTAGAGGACTAAATATATATAACTTCTCAAGATATCATGTTACCGCCTTCGGTAAAAATAGTTAATTCTAGATTATTCTAGCATGAGAAGTTGATTCATGCATTTATTTTGAAATAAAAAGAGGTTGTGGGTATTGTATGGGCATCAGTGTTATTCGTATCGTATTGTATCGTATGATATGGTGTGATATATATCATATAATATATATTATCGTAGTGTATCTTGTATCGCACGATACAAGGCATATCGCCCATCGATACACCCTTAGCCTTTTATAAAGCTTGATGGCCGAATAAAACCCCACATTTCTATGGGGTTTTTGGCTTCCGTCTGCATCTTTGAGTTTCTCAAAGGCGACTTCTTGCTAGGGTGAGACATCAACAACAATTTTCAAGGGTCCCCAACGTCACCATCACTCTGATAATGACAACACCGATAATCCAGTGGTTTGTGGTATAATTTTTTTTGTTTTTTATGTGTATTTGGTATTTTCTTGTGTTATTTTTTTGAATGAAAATATATGAAGTGCGTGAATATCCTTTCGTTGTATTTGTGAAGTGGGATATACTCTATTAGCCTATTTGAGTATTTTGGTAGTTTATGAAGTGAAGATTGAGGATTTATGAAGTGCTTTCATTTTAAGGTTTATTAAGATTGAAGTGTTAAATTAAGATAGCAAAAATGGGGTACTGTAGTTGAGGGAAAAGATTGAAAATCATGTGTTTTTTTATGAGAAGGTGATTAGTGGTGAAATTTCTCGTTTGAAACATCATCTACTAGATATCAGGAAAGAGGTTGTTTCTTCCACGGGTAAAGTTAGGATAGTGCCAAAAGTCATTATATGGCAATGTGTATGGATGATTGAGAGCATAGTTGAGAAGAGATAACAATAGGAAGATATAAAAATGTTTGAGGAAAAGGATGATGCTGTTCGACTTGGTGATATCATCCCTTCTGATGTTATAGAAGTTAGTAGTAGTAGTTCTCGACCACCAACCAGAAAAAGAGGGTTGTTAAAGAGGTTGGAAGTGGTAGAAGAGGAAGGGCCATAGGAAGATCTTATTATAACATACGGCAATTTTTTCTCTTAAACTACACATGGTGCTTAACCCGAAATTCGTGTTGCTATGGCTTCAGAGAAATTGCATGAACAAGTAGACCTTGCAGTAGGGAGATGGTTTTCTGGTGCATGCATTTCATTTAATGCAGTAAATTCTTTTTATTTTAAAGTAATGACAAGTCTAGGGTATGACATGTCATGTTATCAAAAGTTAGGGAAACTATTAGATAAGAATGTTCTTAAAGTGCAAGAGTATTGTTCGACTTTAAGAGAGTCATAGAACGAGACTGGATGCACTATCATTGGAAGATAGATGAACAGATATGTGTGGAAGAACTTTGTTAAACTCCATTATTTATTGTCCTAAAGGACTTATGCTTTTCAGATCACTAGGCATGTCAGAGGAGTGGCATCATGTAGAGTTTCGGAGGCAAGAATTTGATAAGGTGATATTTGAGGTTGGACTTGAAAATGTAGTCCATTTAATTACAGATAATGCAACTAACTATTGGAAAGGAGTTAGCTGATACTTATGAAACTTTTGATTGGACACCGTGTGCAGTCTATCCTCTAGATCTTATCCTTGAGGATATTAGAGAGATAGATGATGTAAAGGCAATAACTGATTGTTGTTAAGATATCATAAAATTTATCTATATACATATGGTGCAGAGCCCTTTCGTACGATTGTTACTTGATTTGCAATTAATTTCTTCTCAATACAGAGCATTGTTAATCAAAAGCAACCATTGAAGAGAATATTTTCCTTAGATATGTTGGAACAGTTTGCAGAGTTGCCTAAAAGTAAAAAAAAAACTGGATAAAATTTCAAAGACAATCTTTAGAAGAACATTTTGGAACTCCTATGTTTGACTGTTAAGGATCACATGTTCTTTAGTCAAAATTTTGAGATTGATTGACAACGAGGAAAAGCCATCTATGGGTTATTTTTATGAAGAAATGGATAGGGCTAAAGAAACTATTAAAAGTAATTTTAATGAAAGAAAGAGAGATTATATGCTCACGTGAATGATTATCGATAATAGAAGGAATAAACAGTTGCATCATCCTATTTATAGTTTTATATAACAACTTACTACCTAAATCCAACATTTAAGTATTCTAAAAGGTTTAAAAGTGATGATGAGGTTAATCGAATTATCATTGATTGCATAGACAATTTGGTCCCTGATAAAAGTAGAGAAGATGCTATCATAGAGAGATAGAGATCTACGATATTGCTCTTCATTTGATGGGCCTGCCAATATGTATTTGCAACCTACTAATATGCGTCCAGGTAAACATATGAATCAATTTTCTTTTAAGTTTCTTAAATCTTATATTTATCATATGTTTGTCTTTTCTATTAGTTGTTTGGTGTAATAGGTTTGGAAGTGATTACCCAAATTTGAAAGATTTTTCAATAAGAGTTATGAGCGAGACCTTTAGTGCAACTGATTGGGAAAGGAATTAGAGTGTCTTTAAATATATCCACACAAAAAGCGCAACATGTTGGAATATAAGTGGCTCAATGACGTAGTTTTCATCCATTGCAACATGTGCCATGTGGTAACAACAAAGGTAATAAAGGATTAGTTATTAACTAAGTATTCAATTCAATGTCTCAGTTTATTTAATTGTTAATGTTATTATTGAACTTTTTAGATTTATTAATTGTTAATGTTATTTACTTATCATTCACTGCATCAATTCCTTCCATATGCATGATATCCATGGCCTCTTCACACGTATAAGTCCTCATTATAAGATGCTCTGCTATCACGCACTTAGGATCAAGCTACTAAATCATTGTTCTGCATGGTGAGTTCAAACCTTGGGATGCATACAACAAAAGGAAAAGAGAAATGAAAACTATTGGATTTCTTCATTTATTGTCATGATGGTAATGCTTTTGAAATGCTTTCATTTGCTTGATTATTCTTAAGTGTAATCCAACTATTTCAAAATTTTCAAATGACAGTGGAAGAAATGGGACCCATAATATTGGCTAGTCTATTACTATTAACATTGTAACTTGTCAAGTCGTTGGACTTGATCTCTAAGGGGATAGCTTCATTTGGACCTCATATGCAGTATGTTCCATTATTTCAATGCTTGAAAATTTGTGTTTCCATATGATTGGGACATGCAAGTATATTAGAAAGTTCATTTGATCGTGTTAAATTGGATGGGGCAACATAATCAAGGAAAGAAACTGGAATTAGAAAGCAGTTCATAACAAAGTTATTCTAAGCATTAAGCAAAGGAATTAAAAGAAACAAATATGTAATTATTTATCTGCTCAAGTGTGGTGAATATGGTCATATGGTGTTGCCAAGCTTGACCACTCTCTTGCTCTTCAGAGCCTGTATACACAAGCCTGTATACACATTACACGTTTTGCTCCATAATTGTCCACAACCAACAGTGAACATTGAAAGCAGTTCACATGTACTAATCAGTAATCATGTTGCCACAAAGGATAAAGTTAAGATACGTATGGAGAAGCACATATGCAGGTGTAATAGGTACCAGTGAGGTGCTTTAAGTTCAAAGTGTAAATAATTAGAGATAAATGAATGTACACACAAAGTTAAACACTAGAATGTACCAGAAAGTCATATTACAAAAAAGAAGCATACAATGATGGGAATAGATATAAACAAGCTTCATGTTACAACTTGCATTAGCTGTAACAATTATAACCACATCAAGGAAATTATTAGTTGCGATTAACTACAATGACAAAGGTCAAGTCAGTCTATCCTTTTCAAGGGAAATATAGATCAAATGTATGTAGAGTGAACAAAGGAGCAATGTTATATCTCGAAAAATGGTCTGCATGAGTAGCAATCTGTTGAATGATTATCACCAATCCATTCATCCACACTCTGCCCAATGATTATCAAGGTAATCATTCTGATAAAAGATAATAGCTAACGTGAGACTTAAAACATTCAATAATAAAATTTATACAACATGATGGAGAGAGTATCAAATGAAAGTGAATCCCATTCAAGTGGTTTAAAGAAAACCAAAAAAAGTTAAGAGAGAGAAGGTGGCGGAAGATGGAGGCGGAGAAAGAGAGAGATAAAGGGAGAGAGAGCTTACTTGTGGCGGAGGAAGGCGGAGAAAGAGAGAAGACAACGAAAGGTGGAGGCAAAGAAAGGGAGAGAGAGGAGAGCTTACTTGGGGTGGAGGAAGGCCGAGAAAAAGAGAGAATCCATAAGAGATAGAAGGCAGAGGTAGAGAGAGAGAAAGGGAGAGAGAGCTTAATTACAACGAGGAAGATAGCGAAAAGTGAAGGCAGTGGATGTTGGTGGAGGTTGCTCGTTGGTGGTGGCAAAGAGCAGACACAGATGCAAACGCGAGAGGCAAGAGAGAGAGAGAGAGACGAGATGCAGATGCAAACGCACATTGAAACCTAGAGTGTTTTATGTTTTTCGGTTCGGTCGATCCAATGGATTGGATCGACCCGACCCAAATAATTATTTTACGCTAACAATGCCCTGGAGGGACGTTCGCTATGTTGCATGGATACTGGTATGTATCGGTACATGGCACGAGTACGGATATGGGGTACATAATTTTTAAAAAAATAAGGTATGGGTATACCACTATTAAAAAACATAATAAAAAGATAAATTTACATAAATAAATATAAACATAATTATAAAACATTCTATATTTTAAAGAGTAGGTGCTTGGCAGATAAATATCAAATTCAATCGGTAATTTATAAGAGAATGGCTATATTTTAAAGAGTTGGTGTTGCAAATGGAAAGCGGATATGAAATTTTATCCAACAACCAATAAAATACAAGAAAAATAACAACATATTAATAGGAAAAATATAAGACCAATTAAAGAAATTCAAAAGTCGAACAAGTGCATGTTTGCTTCGAGCAAGCAAGATCAAATAATGGAAGAAGGAACTAAACCGTATCTTTAACTCTTCAGGATTGTTTTCTCATCAAATCAAAGCACATAAAAATCAAGTGGCAGAGACAAATACAATAAAGGGTACAATGTGTGTGTGCCTGCCTGTTCTGCCCATGCATGCAAAAATCTGAAATAATTTGTCAAAATCTTCATTTATCTTTGTGTAGAATTACACTCTCGTAAGAAGAGTTTCTTTCAATAACATTTTCAATCAATTGTATACATATGACTTTCATATCAAAATTCAAATTCTAAACACAATATCTCTAAATCAAAATACATTAAGCTTAAAACTCCAATAGTCTCGATCTCAATATTTCCTTTAAAAAGGATTGCTTTCATATTTAGTTCATTAAGAGATAAGAAGCAACTTCAAGAATTCCTGCTCCCTCAAATGGATCTCAATCATCTCCACCAACCTCCCACATTTTTGTCTCACCTTGCTCGTAATCCTTACTCTTTTTTGACAGAAGACGATTGTTTATATGAACAAAAACTAAATTTTCACTTATTTGAAGCTTCAACGTATTTCTTCTATAAGAATAGATAGAAGAAATATGTGCTTCAATTTCTTTCACAATATTTAGACGAGCATGGTTGCGAAAGAAGCTTTAAAGCGATCGTCTGAAATTTGAGAATTCATGATCCATGAATAACCCACTATTCCTTGGGGGATAAACTCCATTTTTTTTCTAATCGATCAAACTATCCAAGCTTTGCTTCATTGCTTGAGAATTTGACAAATTCTTTTATTACTTCTAGCCTTTCTTGTGAAACTTGAAAGAACCTTCGAAAACATTAATTTCTTCCTTCACAAATTATTATCTTTCTGCAGGAGATTTCTATTAGAAACTTCTTCAAGCCATGCCTTTATAATAACTATAAATTAGAATACAAAATTATCAAGTAACAACATCATAATCAAACAACAAGAAAGTTATTTAAATCTTAAAACTTAAAGAAGTTTACTCGAATTTAGAGAATGCCCCAAGCAATGAAGTGATGTGTAACTTATGGTCCATCTATCAATGAGTATCATAACTACTTTATAGAAGGTTGAATATTAATTCAACTCTTTATATGTGACTTTACTTAGCTCAATTATAGTCCTATTTCTCATAAACCAAATGAAGGTTCTGGCTTATCGGTGTCTGAGAATGAATGGGCATTTCATAGATGGGCTTTGTAAAACTTAGAATATAATCAACTTTATCCCACTGAGGTCATTTAAAATTGTTTCTTTCACTGAAAGGCATGACTTTTTGAACGTACATTCTTCTCACTATAGTGATGAGACCACGTCTTCACTAATGACCATAGATTGGAGACAATGCTTAATAGTTCTAAACCTTTTAAGCATTACAATGCCGGAGGGACATCTAGTCTCAACAATGAGAGAAGTAGCCTCTCGAGATGCGAGGAAATTGATAATACATGGCTAGCCTCGTGGAATGATTCATGATAGAAATTCTTAATGAAAAAGGCATAATCAACATCGACGGTAATCCAATGATACTCGGCATAAGACACTCTCATTATTTGGATTATTTTTTTTAGGTGCACAAATATTTTTAAAGCAAGGTTTAATGTATGCACCACACATGCATCCGAACAACTAAACCTTTTCCCATACTAGATGGGGTCGGCTACATGGATTCTTTTTTTTAATAGAATCCATGGTAAGTCCGACGAAGTTTTACACTGGCTGTCGGAAGCCTAACACAACCCTCCTCCTTTATCCGGGCTTGGGACCGGTCATGCAAGGGTGATCCCTTACATGGGCAAAGTTTTTAGGAGGTCATCTATCCCAGTACTACTCTCGCCCAAGCACGCTTAACTTCGAAATTCTGATGGGATCCGGTGCTATTAGGATAAATTGATTCAATAATCATCCCAATTCCCAACAACTTTACAAACCGATGCATTATATGTTATAACTTTATCAACATTTTCAGATCCAATCTCATTAATAACTTTAATAATTTCATCCGTAACGAAGTTCTTATTTTTTACCTCACCAGAGCAATTAATAGACCTTAAAAATATTGGTCGTGCATTTGAAATAGCCATAAAGTTAATCAAATGTCTTCTTTGTGCATCAATCCATCCATATCTAACTGTGCTCACTGCATTTTTTGGCTAAGTGTCTTTGATAGGTTGAAACGAGCTTTTTCTCTATAATAGTGTAGTTTTAATAGTATTGTAACTAGGTGGAACAAAACCCAAAATTGAGTTGTTAGCAATATATTTAAATGCATTAACATAGTAAGGATTTCTAGGTACATTAAAAGGCAAACCTTCAGAGTAAAATAAACTTGCTATTTCACAAGTCAAATAATCCCTTGCTTCGTTGTTAAATGCTTTTGATAATTAGCCTTCACCATCTCTTTTCTTCTTACTTCCATCAAATGATTCATATGTAGGTGGATTCAAACTTATAGTTCCAGTAGGTAAGGAAACTTGCACTTGTCTTACTCTTTCATGTGCTTTTGTATCAATTTGTCTCATCTATGAAAGATATTGATGAGTAATTCCTTTTTCTTTTAATAAATGACACTTCACTCTAAAATAAGGCCCTTTGTAACTTAAACCACAATAGTTATAATGCCTTGCATTTCTACTTCTTGTCTTTTTATCTTGTAATAAAGATACATATACCCAAAGTGAGCAACCTTTTTACTACCACTAGCAACCATATTAGACATCTTAAAATAAACAATATCAACTATCAATAAACAAAAATAGTCATAAATGCATCGCTAGAGATGTTATGTACCAATACCACGGAATATATATGTTTGTAGTAAGGTAAACCCAAGTGTGTTGGTTTTTCTATCATATCATTATGTTTTAGGTGGAACTTACATGTCAGGTCACAACTGAGAACAAGTAACTTAAGGAGTGCCAAGCTAAGAAGTGAGAACAAGCGCAAAACTTAGGGTCTAAGTCACACAGACACTTCTAAGGGGTGGAGTGTCGACCTCGACACTGGTGTTGCGGCATGGCAAAAAAAATGCAATTTTTTTTTTGTAACTCACGGATAAATGGGTCCGGATAATGAAGATTGATTTGTGTATTATGATGAAATTAGTAGTTGTTTACCATTTATGTGTTTTGCTTTAATATAAAGTTGTGTACTTGCTATTGTAGCTATATACAATGTTAGCTTGAATGATTTTGAGTGCGGACAATTGGTTTCTTATTTCTCAATCTGATTGGATTCTTGACTCCATACTGTATGCCTTTGCACAGAATAATCTCTGTCACCAAACACATTTAAAGACCTGAAACATTGCCTGATCAATAGAATAGAAGAGTATGACATCACTAGTGGATCCTAACACAAATACTAGTATATGCTATATCCTACAAAAGATCTGGAAACTCTTTGAATCCATAACTTGGATATTTTGCAGCTCGTAAAATCATTCTAAGTTTCAGATCATTATGAGGGAACTTGCTAATTGATACCTACGAGCACTCAAAATTAGCAAATACTAGTTGTATTATGATTGATTTATGTAGCTTGAATATTATATATAATATATAATATTATATACTTTAGCCGTGTCGCCACACCCAAAATTTTTGAAATTTGCCGTAACCCGCACCCGTGTGACATAGCTTAGGGTACATAGTATGCACCCATCCGAGTATGATTTTCCCAAGTATCTCAGAATGTTCTACTCAGCTCATTCAATTCCTAAGGTACTTGGAAACAAAGAATGCATAAAATGTAAATCTTCAAACTGCTTAAGCATACTACGTTCTGGAACCTATGAAAGTTATTCATAGGATTGACCTTATAAAGTCAGCCCTGTTAAGTGTTAAGAGAATTGAACTTGCATTTACAGTGAGGCGGAAATAATCCTTTCAGCTGCCAAGGCAAATATGTGTTTATCCTGTACATAGTTGTATAGAAATTTTGAATGGAATGCCCAGAATCAAGACCCCCAATTGTATATCAGAAACCATAAAAATCACTTAGAGAAATGGGAAACAAAAATGGAAACAAAAAATTAACATTTTGATTCAACGAGGTCTCATTCAACAGAAAATAAAAGAAAGCCACAAGAACCTGCTGCCAAACTGAGGTGGTTTGGCTCCATCAAGATGCTCCTTTCGAACTTTGAGTTCCTTTCTCTCCCTCGCCGTTAGTCGACTTTACAACCGGAATCTGCTGCTCGCAGTTGCCGGTGATGACTGCACCTGAGAACAAGACACTTGGGGTAGAGAGAGATGCATGATTGAGGATTAGGGCTGGTTTTTACAAGAAAGCTAATTTATACTTTAGTTTTGAATCGGGCAACCCATATCTGTATGGGTCGACCCGATCCATTAGGTACCTGATACGGGTTCGTGACGCACCATACGCGTCTATGCATACTGGTACATACCAGATATACCGATACATGTACCCATACTTGGTACGTACTGGATACGGATACGTCACCCAAATGGGTGTACCCGTGCAATGTTGGACGTTTGCTATAGCAAACACGCTATAGATGCTTTTGTTCTGCTATAACGCTATAGCATGCTATTTGTAACATAGATGTCATGGACGGAATGCTTAAAAGTAGTTAGGGAGCACATCTTTTAAGATGTCTATGCCACGGGTAAAGTTTTTTATAATGATAACACCGTAAGAGCAAAGGGAAAGAAACTTCATACAGAAGCATAAATGCTTACATGTTAGCATGGTAAGTCATTGATAACAGATCTGTCGACTCCAATGAGATATAAATGCTGCTCCATGCTTTTTTTTATCTTGCTGCTGGATTTTCTTCCAAATTTTAAAGGACAAAGAAGTAAAAGAACATGTTGGGCACAATTGAGATCCTAAATCTAGATAGCAGGATCCAAATGACATTCACTTTTGTCAAACCTATATAAGCGAGGGACTTTGAAAGGAAAGGCATATCAGACCACATTCATTGGATAAAGATACACCTTAAGCTCAACCTTAACCAGGTCTTTTCTCACACTAGGTGGGGTCAGCTAGACAGTGCAACATGGAAATTTCCAGTCCAGTGTCATCCATTCTAATACCATTCTTGTTGGTGCGAATCTGCTAGGGAGAAAGTAAATGTCATTAATATCAAAGAATCCAACCTATCTCAATTCAAGAAAATCTGCACCCAAAAATGCTATAAAAGGTATGGCCTATCTTCAAGGTGTGTTTATCATTTTTCTTTAGGCGTAGTTGGTCACTTTATCATAATCGAATTATCTGGATCCAAGCAATTGCATAGTGGATTTTCTCTAGGATAAAGTAAAGACCACTTGGTTTGCCTTGCACTAGTACAACTAAGTTATAGACGTTATGAGTATGGACAAAATGATAATTCTCTAAAAATTAAAATATATCCAACATGAACTTGGTGAACATGAGGTAACTAAATTAATATATCCAACATTTGTTGGCATAATTCCGTATCATGACATCTTATCATCATATCATGCTATCCAGTGTTGTCCGTATCGCACCGTATCGATACGTATCGTATCGTGGGCGATACGGGGCCCCGTATTGCAGGTGCGGGCGTATCGCACCGTATCGTGCGATACGGCCCGTATCGCACTATACGGTGGGTCCCGGCCCGAGAGAAACCCACGATTTTTCGTGGGTTTCCTCTCTCCTTTTGGGTTCTTCAAGCTCCCTAAGAGTCGATTTTCGCCTCCTTGGTGTTCAAAGCTCTAAAATCGTGCCCTACGGTGTCCGTCCAAGCCTCCAAACTCGGATTTAGGTATATTTTTAATGTTTTTCCCTTTTTTTCCTTTATATTTATTGTTTTTTGTGTTATTTTAGTTTTTTTTTTTGAATGACAAAATATGAAGTTATTAAGTGTGTGTATACGATTTTTATTGCATTCATGAAGTGGGAGACACTCGATTTGAGTGTTATTTGAAGATTGGGGGATTTACGAAGTGCTTTTATTTTCAGGTTTTTGTTTGAATTAAAGTACTCCATTGAGATGGCAGGAAGGGGTGGTAGAAACTCTCATTCAAAGTCTGATGATCCGGCATGGCAGTGGGGTATACCAGTTGAGGGTTCAAGGTTAAAAATCAGATGTTTATTTTGTGAAAAGGTGGTTAGTGATGGAATTTTAAGGTTGAAACACCACCTAGCAGGAACCAGGAAAGAAGTTGCTCCATGCACAGGCAGAGTTAGAAGTGTGCCAGAAGGTATTAAATGGCAATGCTTGCAGATGATTGAGAGCATACAGGAAAGGAGACAACAAAAGGATGATTTCCAGATGTGTGAAGAAGCTGATGATGCTACTGCCACTGGAGTTGGATTCATTGATAGTTTGCCTTCAGATGCTAGAACAGATATTGGTAGTAGCAGTTCGCGAGCACCTACCAGAGGAAAGAGGGTTGCAGCTGAAGACTTTGGAGGTGGCAGAAGAGGAAGTTCAGGAAGGAGTAGAGGAAGAGCTTCTTCTTCTAGCATACATTCGTTCTTTCCTCCTTCCACTACACCTGGTGCTCAGCTAGGAATTCGTATTGCTATGGCTTCAGAACAACTGCACGATCAAGCAGACCTTGCAGTGGGCAGATAGTTTTATGATGCATGCATTCCATTTAATGCAGCAAACAGTTTTCATTTTCAAGCAATGGCAGATGCAATTGCTAACATTGGTCCAGGATACAGGATGCCCTCTTATCAGAAGTTGAGAGGGAAGATATTAGATTAGACTGTGATTGAAGTGCAGCAATACTGTTCGACTTTGAGACAATCGTGGAAGGAAACAGGATGCACTATCATGGCAGATGGATGGACCGATAGGCGAGGAAGGACATTGCTAAACTTTCTTATATATTGTCCTAAAGGACTCATGTTTTTTAGATCTCTAGATATGTCAGAGGAGAGGCACACTGCAGAGATCCTACGAGAGGAATTTGATAAGGTTATACAAGAGGTTGGGCTAGAAAATGTAGTCCAATTGATTACAGATAATGCAGCTAACTACAAAGCAGCTGGAAAGGAGTTAGCTGATATTTATGGGACTTTCTACTGGACACCATGTGCAACCCATTGTTTAGATCTCATCCTCGAGGACATTGGTGAGATGGATGAAATAAAGGCAGCAACTGAGTGTTGCCAAGATATTACAAAATTTATTTACAACCATGCATTTGTTTTATGTATGATGAGGAGATACACAGAAGGTGCAGAGCTTCTTCGCACAGCTGCAACTCGGTTCGCAACAAACTTCTTATCTGTACAGAGTATTGTGAGACAGAAGCAAGCTTTAAAGAGAATGTTCTCCTCAGATGAGTGGCAACAATTTGCAGAGTTGCCACAAAACAGAAGGAACAGAAAGTTAAATGAGATTGCAGAAACGGTTTTTAGAAGTTCATTTTGGAATGCATGTATCAGATTATTGAAAATTACTTGTCCTTTAGTGAAAGTTTTGAGATTGGCTGACAGCGAGGAGAAACCATCTATGGGCTACCTTTATGAAGCCATGGACAAGGCAAAAGAAGCGATCAGAAATAACTTTAATGGAAAAAAAGAGATTATGTGCCCGTGTGGAAAATAATTGATAGTAGATGGAATAAACAATTGCATCAGCCTATTCATGTAGCAACCTACTATCTAAACCCATCATTGAGGTACTCAGCAACCTTCAAAAGGGACGGTGAGGTTAATCGAGGAATCATTGAATGCATCGACAGATTAGTCCTTGATGAGAGCATAGTAGATGCGATACATCGAGAGATGGAGATATATGATAATGCTCTTCACTTGATGGGTTTGCCTGTTGCAATTCGCAACCGCTCTACGATGCGTCCAGGTACATTGTTTATTTTCATATTTAAGTTGCATCTTACATTACTGTGGATTATTATGTCTCTAATGTTTATATTTTTTTTACAGATGTTTGGTGGAACAGGTTTGGAAGTGATTGTCCAAACCTTAGAGATTTTGCAGTTAGAGTCTTAAGCCAAACCTGTAGTGCAACAGGTTGTGAAAGAAATTGGAGTGTTTTTGAACACATCCATACAAAAAAGCACAACAGGTTGGAACACAAAAGGCTTAATGATTTGGTTTATATTCGTTGTAACATGCGCCTTCGTAAAAGGTAATGTTGTATTACTTTCAAATTTTCAATTCGATATTATTTAACTTCAGTTTTCAATTGTTAATATTACTTACTAATTGTTTATCTTTGTTTTGTCGTAGGCAATTAAAAAAAGTAAATAGAGAAGAAAGTCAGTTCGATCCAATAAGTTTGGATAATTTTGATATATTAGAAGATTGGGTTATGGAAGACACTGAAGAAAATGCCCTCCTAACAGAAGAAGACGTTGCCTGGATTAATTTGGAAGGAGCGCAACAACATTATGGAGATGAAGAATTTGATTTTGAAGAAGAAGGTGTGGGCGTGGCTGATGATGATGAGGATCTGCAACAAGGAGAAGATGAAGATTATTTAGTTGATGATCCTGATTACAATTTGTAAAATGTAACATTATATGTAACTGTAGTGTACTGTAAAGTGTAAACTATGTCTGTATTTTATTTTTTGGATTCAAAATATGTAAATTTGGATGCAATTGTTCAATGCTGAATGCTCAATCTGTACTAAACTTACATTATATGAATTTAAAGCAATTATAAGATTTTTCCTGATTTTTCCTGATTTTTTTTATTTTTTACTAATTTTTATTAATTTTTAATTATTTTTTGCATTATTTTAATATTAAAGTACGATACGATACGATACGATACGCCCGTATCGTGGAGCCCAGCGATATACGATACGATACGCGTCAGACAACACTGATGCTATCCCATACCATCCTCAAATGTTGTTCGAACCTATCTATTTACAAATGGTCAAGATGTTCTTTATGAAAGACATCACACCTTGTTATATGTTATATATGCTTCTTATGTGTCCTACCTCTTTGTTATGTATGCACATAACTTTTTGTACATACAGTCTCAAAAAGACACGACTCTTCAATATATGTGCTGTTCCAAAGAGAAAGCTTTTATAAATAAGTTGAAAAAGTTTTTCACGAGTTTACAAGTTATCTAACAATCCCCTGCATTGTCAAAATAACTCAAATCGTTATCATTCTCAAAATTTTTATACTTAAAAAAGGAGTCTCATGACTTGAACCTTCACTTAACAAATTTTGGTTTTACTAATACAGGAAAAATGATTGACCAACTTTGACCAATTCGATTAATGTAAACTTAAAAATGTGCATTCTGAAGAGTTCAAGCCCTAGAACTCTACGAGACTTCCTAAAACTTAACTTAAAGCTCAACTTAACTCACACATAAAGCTTCAAGTGGTGAGTTTAGGCAGCAAAAGTACATTGTTCGGGTGATTGTAAGTGCTTGTCGATTAAAACCTCCAAGCTATAAGGTACTTTTTAGTACGTACTAATATAAAATGAGAAAGTTTGAACTTTTCTCTTAATAGACCTCTAGCATATAGCACATGTTTGTTGGGGTGCTTATTATAGGAGTGTTTTCTTGGATTAGTGAAACTCATAACTTACTATATAATGGTATTTGCATGACACCTTTATGGAAATGGTGGTGGATCTCTAGATAATTTTCAAAATAGTGAAAATAATTTTAGCCCATATGTTAGAGAATTGAATAAGACATATATCAAAGTGTTATGTCTCTTTTAAAGTGTACATATAACGAAGAGTTATAGGCAGACATAACAAAAAGCGGCTAAAACACAACAAAAGTTATATGCATACATAACAGAGTATGATGTCTCTTCGGAAAGGCCTTTTTACCATCAATAAATAGATGGGTCCAAACATGTCGGTGATAACATGTCATGGATGGTATGATGTAATTTCAATGAGAGAAATGAGGTGGGTATCAAATTACTTATGTTCCATGAAGTTCATTATGGTTTTAAATCCTTTGTTGTTTTTGGTACTCTGAAAGAATTTTAGAGTATCGATGATGACTATCATTGCTCTAGTGCAAGGTGAACCAAGTAGTCTTTACTGTATTTTGCGAAAATTTTATTGCTAACCACTGCATCCAGAATTCAATTCCATGGTGGCGAATTAACCATAAAGAAAAGGGATAAACATTCTTTCAAGACAGTGTGCATTACCTGTTCTTGTTTGTTTTCTTCGTGCATATTTTTTTGAAATGAGATAGGCAGGATGATGCGGCTCCAATAACATTGGTCTTCTCTCTCTTGCGGAACTGGCACCAACAATTCTCACCCGAGCATTATCAATTTCACATTCTAATAGGATCTAGTGCATTAGTTCTAGAAAGATTGCACCCTGTGATAAAAGTTCCATAAAGCTTAAAGCTAGCTATTAGCTATCTGACAGACCCTTGTAACCTCCTAAGAGATTGTGTTGTATTTTGGTAGACAAAGAGAGAGAAAAAAGTCGTGAACAGACTGTTTTGATGTGATTTTGTTCGACTATAGTTTCAGTGGCAGGCAGAACATCAATTCAAAGAAGCCCATTAAACATCATCTATTTTATAAGTTATTTTTGGAATTTAAATTTTGATTTCTGTTTACGATTGAATGTTTTATATTCCTGATGAATCAGCACTTAATCCAAAGAACTTGCACATAATGCCATATCCATTCTTTTCGTTTTGACTGTTCAATAGCAAAACAAATTCTCTCACATACACACAATCACGCACACACAAGAGAATCAGACAAGCAAAGGCATATAGCCTCCATTATCCACAGCGTGCAAACCTGAAAGGGTAGTTTGACAGGTGTTGCTGAGTGTGGTAGTCAGTAAATTGGTGTTCTTCATAAACTGTCAACATTATCATGATTTGCACAACTATATTTGGAGTCCAATTCAGAATTGTACGAGAAGGGAACTACCAGATTGGCCTAAGAAAAACATGTAATTTCATAGTTTGGTTGTGCACTTCAAATGATCCTGTCCTGTGGGTCAAATATTTTCCTTTTCCACTTTGTGTGGTTGCTGCATTTTCTTCTTTGCCTGATAATGCATCCTTGTACAAGCTACATGATATGCATATGCATAATTACTTTGTATTGTTCTAAAAGGGCATTTCTACCTTCAACAGATTGGTCAACAGAGCCTTGCTTTTGGCATAAAGTTTAATGCAAAAGGGACTATGGACTGTTGTGAGAAGGACATTGAGCATCTTCCTTTTGGTAATAGACGTGATATTGATTTTACAATGGTTGAAGGAGATTTTCAGTTATTTCAGGGCAAATGGTCCCTTGTACAAGTAAGTAACTGCATTTGCTAGAATTGTAGACTTATGATGGCATACTTTTCCACTTGCATTCCTTGCAGTCTCGGTTATTTCTACTTGTTTCAGCTCCTAGACGTGTTTAATGTTTTAATGGGTAGGATGGGGTTAGGCAGATGTCTACCAGATAATGGCCTTCAACCAGAAGGTTCCTTTTGGAACCATCTGTACAGGATAAAGTTGGTTTGACAACTTTCTCCGTTTCTTTTGCTAATTGTCTGCCTCTTGGATTAGATCCATGAATGTGAATCCAATTTATTTTTCCTGATTCTCCGGAATTTTCAAGTGCTATGTGTTCTTGGCAACCCAAGTCACAAAGGCAGAGTAAGACATCCTCCTGGGTGAATGAAATGCAGAACGAGTGGGCGTGAGAGATTTCTGGCATTGAGCTAATGCTCTGGGTGCATTTTGGAATCCGTTCTACTCCTTAAAGATCATTGGTTCATTGACTTGTACCAATTTTGGTGCTCTCAAAAAGTATTGCGTTTGTTTAAATTGCCAAACCTTATGACGTGGGGGTCCTGGGAAGATTGTGATATGCTTATTGTGGTCCTAATTCTATGGTGAATAAATGGTTATGTGGTCATTATATGTCTTTTTCATACCCCCTCTCTCTCACACACACATATACACTTACAGACTAAAGATTTGCATTACCAGCTACCATTAATGCTGTCCTTTCATAAATCGATGTTTTATTGATGCTTGATCCAGGCTGACGAGAAGGTCAATGGTTCTTTCTTTTCAGAAGCACAAAGCACAAAAACTTTCCTTTCATATATCGTAGATGTGGAGCCTCACCTGTGGCTGCCCGTTGGTCTTGTGGAAAAAAGACTCTGCAGAGAGATTGAATTGAATCTTCTCAGTATTCGAAAGGAAGTGGAGAAGCGACCAGCGACAGACACATGCTCTGTTTCTTCATGAGTATTGAAGTTCTGCCATATGCTTTAACAAATGGAAAATTCATATCTGCAGTTATATGTATTCGCCTCCTAAAATAAAACCAATGCGCATCCAAGTTGGCACCAGTAGCCAGCGCATTTCAGCTCTAATTTTTTTCGTTTAATAAGAGGGAAATCACTCTTAGGAAGTTTTGATGTCATGAAGAACTATCGTCACTAGCTCAATACTGTGTGCTTCTGTGTGAAGATTTGTAAATCCTTGGGCTCCAGTTTCTTTAGTCAACAGCTATTTTTGTAGCTTAAAGCAGTGTTGTTTAGTATGGGATGATGTGTGAAGATGAGTAGCACCATTGCTCTTGCATGGGCCAGTTGGCCAGACGTGTGTGTGGGTGCGTGTGCGTTTCTTTTGTGTTTTTTAGGAACTTGACTGCATTCAGTTGTTTAGTTGCTGTTGTCTAAAACGTTGTAATCTCATTACCATCAACGCTGGGACCAGGAATTTACCATGGCCTGAGAACTGGAATCAAAATGACTGCCCTATTAGATTTCTCTAATCAGACTTGGGTTCAACCCAGAAGCCTACAGGAGCTGGATAGGATTGGATTCACACCGTCTCTTGAAATTTCAAAAGGCTTAGGGGCTCAGATGGCCGTTTCAAGTAAGTCTCATGCTGCCCCAAATAAGTGTAGTACAAGGGCTTCCAGCTGTTAGGGTTTCTATTTTCATGAGTTCTATCTCCGTCTACAAAGCTCATGCCTAAGATACGTCATGAAGTGATGATATTGGCGCCAAAGTTTTACGTTAGGTTGTTTCATCCAAAGTTGCAAGCCACACTGAATACAGATGCCTAAGGGACGCCATGCCGGCCAACCACTTCACTCTCACTTTCACTTAGGCCCAGGCCGATGCCAATGCCGAGCTTTCCCGTCATTCTCAAACGCCCTGCAACAGATCCTTTTATTTGATACCTGATGCACGGAATTGGCTGACCGAGGGATAGATGTTCAAGAAACTATCTTCACCATGAAAGATGGAAAAGGTGCCAAGTGCTACACTGTTCATCACTTTCGAATCAACCTCTTTGGAAGAAGACTACCTGCCAACCTTATGCAACTCTGCAAAGTTTTGCAGCTCATGCTGTCTTTGCAACCGAACTTCTTGCCCTTGTTCATATTTGCTCCAGTATTCATGAGTCCATCCTCAGTCTCTTATTGGTTGACCTGATATGCTTTTTTACAACATTGATTTTGCCCCCTAAAAGATGGTTTTATTGTGTTTTAAATTGTCATGACAAAATATTTGGCTTCAAAAGAAAATTGAGCCGGTTTATCTCCAATATACTTATAGAGGATAGATGGTGCAATCTCTCTTTCTTTTCCTTTTCATTCAAAGGCAAGTGAGGTTAGGCAGATCCCTACCAGTTATATTGCTAACAAAAAATCATGTACAAATTAGACAAATGGAGGGGCCATTTGCCTCTTACAAGAAAATAAACTCTCCACTGACTGGTGGGTATTGAGAAATTTAATTATTCGCGACTTGGTTGCAGATTGCGGTCCTTAAACTCTTTGGTCGTAGACATCATCTTGACCTTGTCCGTTTAGACAACTGGCACCATGATTGGTGGGGACTTGGGTTTTTGGTCGTAATCGTTAATAACAAAGGGTAGTTGACTAAATGGTCCTGAAATCGACGTGCATGGCCCGGTGATATTATTGGCTCTACCGGAGAGAGAGAGAGAGAGAGAGAGAGAGAGAGAGAGAGAGAGAGAGAGAGAGAGGCCGTCTCTCATGCAGGCCCTTGTGGAAAAGCAGTAACCTGCAAGATAGCCTGATGAGTCACAAGGATACGTCTGGACACGATAATTTTCCCGTTGGAGGAAGGAAGAACGTGTCCATGAATGAAGAGTGGCCGTCTATCGGTGAAGGTCGAGTGATTTCTTTACTCATTCATGATTCGAGCAACTATATGATATGCAGTGGTCGATGTAGAATTTTTGCTAGGGCGTAGCCTATTCGGCTGTCTAAGGTGAGGCAAACTATGTATACTGATCATGGCTTCAATTCTATCTTAATTCTTTTTGCTGATTTAGAAAACTTCAGATAGAGCGGACCCCCCGCCTTGCCTCGACGTACATCCACCACTGGGGTTGTCACAGACAGATGCCTCAGGCTGGGGACTCACTGCATGAGGTGGATGTTCCTTAGTTTTAGGTCGTTGATTTGAGATATGCAAGGAATGGTGATCTAACGTAAATGAGGACTCTGACCTTTCTGCTTTCTTTATCATTACTGAGAGACTTGGATGTAACTTATCCATCTGTATGTCTGAAAGCAGAACTAAAATGGCACCCCATGCGTTCCTTCTGTTTTACTCAGAGAAGATCTAAACGATATACACGCATACAGCTATGCATGCAGCCACGCACCTTACTGCATCACATCTACCAACTAACCCTCATTTTAGTGGAACGGTTTTGGTGCCTTTGTTTCAACGAATAAAGACAACGTGCAACGTCGCCCACAGTAATAATAAACATTAAAACACAAGTGGGTGAACATTCTTTTAATTAATTTCATTACTTATCAAACACACACAGATTAACAAGAGCATATGCATAATACTGACACCATTTCTTTTTATATTATCTTGGTAAATGTTAATATGGTTGCCAATTTTACATGTTATGATGTGGAGTCAAAAGCTGTTAGTGTTAAGTTCTTATAGATGTCATAATTTCTTGATGGTTGACATTTGAGAGATCAAATTTAATATCATGTAAAAAAAGATTAGGATAATATTATTCTTCAAGATGTAATAAATGCTAACTTCTAGATTTATTTGTTGTTACTAGTGTTAAATAACTAGATGGAATGAATCTGCATAAATACTTTAATTTAAGATACAATGAAGATCCTCGGTTTGTTTTACATGAATGCAACCGATTCTTAGGCAAACCGACAAAGCATAAATGATAATATTACAAATCTAATTAGTGTTAGAATAGGACTTCTAAATTCTCTTGAAAACTTGACTATGAAAGGACTCACACCATCATAGAAAAGTTAAACGAATCTCATTGAACAATACCACTATATATAGACATGGTGAAGGTATAACTCATATGGTGTTACCAATAAACACAATTGCTACTTAAGAAAGTGACTTTTATTGCCACAACATGACTATGAATTGTACTATAAGTTATAACTACTATCAAGTGCTACCAATGAGTACAATTGTTATTCAAGAAAGTGGTTTTTGATGCTTCAATATGGATGCTAATTGTATAATAAATTATAAATACTATCAAATGTTACTAATGAGAACAATTATCAAGCAAGAAATTAGTTTTTAATGCCACAACATTACTCCCGATTGGATCATAAGTTACACAACCCCTATCAAATACTACTAATGAATACATTTATTACTCAAGAGGTGGCTTTTACTGCATCCACCAAAAGTGAGGTAAAACTCTTAACCTTCCTATTGGTCGAGTCCCCTGCTGACTCCCCTGACGGGTGTAAGTGAGCTAGTATTCTGAGTACATTTTCTCTATGCGTTTTTGGTAGATATATATTGATACTAACGCTACCTACATAATATTGTGGTAGATGAGGCGGCAGGTAGGAAGGGAGAACAAGTGGGACCTAAATCAATTAAAACACAACAGTCAACTACTACCAAATTGAGTGTTCGTGCCAAGAATGCCATATTTAATGTTGGTTCTCTGCCATATATCGTTCATCCAGCAAGTTGGTTTGAAGGTATTGAATAAATAAACGATTCTGTGGTGATGGATGCGTGTGAGTGTTAGCCTTCGGCCTGCCTTTGTAAAAAGGAAAACCAAGAAAATAGTCAATGGTCTGGAGTTATTGGAATTAGTGTGTATTAAATCCATAATCGGCTGACAATTTTCTGTCACCATTGAGTTGAATTGCTTTCAAATATCAACAACCATGCATGACAGACGATTGGTGATGACTTGGATTTTTTTGGCCTTCATCATTTTCCACCTCCAACCATATTTTCCCTTATTTTTGAAGATTGGTACTTTCTTACTCGTTTTTCGTTTGAGTAAATTCCCTTTTCTTTTTGAAAGGCAAGCTCGGGTTAGGCAGACCTCTACTAAATGCACACCCAGGTAGTGAACTTCTGACCTTTTGCGAGGGAGCCAGCCACCTAACCAGTGAAGAATACCTCTTCGGGGGGCCAATTAGGTAGGTGTTGGATCAATGTTGAAGCAAATTGGGGCTAATTTTTAAAACATCCCAAATTTTGTACGATTAAAAGAAAATAGTTTAATGGTTGAACATGAGTATTATTTAATATAAATATATTTTTAAAAGAATAAATGATACTCTTATTACAGTAATGTCCAAAAAAGTAAAGGGTGGGCAAACGGAGGTTTATGCTCCAATTTTCCTCAGTTTAGATTGTAGGTTCGGTGCCAGAGATTCATCTCTGTTGGCTATACCAAAATCCACATGATCAGAATCGAAATTCAACTATTTATATACACTGTCGCGTTTGGATCTAACTACTTGGATATAGAACTAGATTTGAGTAAACGTGATCCGTTGGCATCCACAGCGTGGGCGTACAGAACCGCGGACTTGTCTTTTTGCTTTGTGTGAGTACCCCAGCTACATGGAAAACGTGTCACCTCAGCCATCTAAGAGAAGTGCAACGACGCCTAAGATCAGTCAATGACACAATACCATCACAAGAAACCATCAAAGATTCTTTTGCGCACGTACTTTTGATAGGTCGTCCGAATTGACGACTGCTGAACTTGTCCGGCAGATTTTGCCACTGCTCTGCTCAACGACTACATTGTGTTATTATAGCTCATGGATTCAACAGTAGCGTAAGTTTTCACTTGGTTCTCTTCGGTTCAACTTGTATTATATGTTACACACACCTCTCTCTCTCTCTCTCTCTCTCTCTCTCTCTCTCTCTCTCTCTCTCTCTATATATATATATATATATATATATATATATATATATATATATATATATATATATAGAGAGAGAGAGAGAGAGAGAGAGAGAGAGAGAGTCTACATTTAAGAAAACTATAAAAATAAAGAATCTCAAAGAACTCATCATTCAATCTCAATGTTTGAGATGATAAAATAGAAAGTATTTAATGCACAAGGTGCAAAGTATAAAAATACAATGGCACTTTTAATTTAAATATCTACCATGCTAGTCAAATAATGGAGGTAATGTGTTTCATATGATTCTCTATTTTTATGGTTCTTTAAATCTATATTATATATATTTATTTGTGTCTGTGTATCTTATTGGTACAAACAATATAATACCAACAAAACCATTTAGGGTTTATTGGTATCGTATTTTTCATAAGTCGCTGATGAATATTTCCAGCATATTTTGCAATCCCGGTTGTCCACCGCAAGTACATTAAGTATGCTTTATGCACACCATTTCTAACGTTTTCGGTCCGGCCTTCAGCTCCGGAATAACCTCCATCCTCCTAAACCTTCTTCCTCTACTTCAGTTAGGGGTAAGGGTCTACTGAATAAGTAGGCAGGTTCCTGTGTGTTTGTATGTTAAGCTTGAGCTCGATTGGTCTATACTCAAGCAGCTCATGAACCTCTCAAGCCAAGTAGTACTAGGCTCAAACTCAGGTCGATCTCGACAAAACAGATCACTATTTGCGCCTTTCCCAAACCGAGCTCGAGTAGCTTGTGATATATATATATATATATATATATATATATATATATATATATATATATATATACACACACATATACACATATATATATACACATATATATACATATATATATACACATATACATATATATACACATATATATACATATATATACACATATATATGTATATATGTGTATATATATATATGTATATGTATATATGTGTGTGTGTGTGTGGGGTGTGCATGTGTATGTATATATATAAATATGTATGAGAAAATAAAAAGTAGTAAATGTAATAGATAAAAAAAGGCCTTGTTATAAAAGCCTGAGCAGAGGAACAGGTGGATTCTGGTCAAGCTTTTTGGCGTAATTTAAATATGGGTTGTATATAGGTGGCGCATCAATGAACCTTTCTGGTCAAATTTGATGTTGTAAGCATGGAGCTGGCTTCTTAGTTCTCGACCCTTTACTTTTGGATGCATCCAGACATTATAGCTGAAGCTACAAGCCACTCACCAAGTTTTTGGATTCATATGGTTTAATTTCAATACAGTAATGGTGCAGGTGGGTGTGGCAGTCCACCACATGACATCCTCATACTTCCTCTCTTACATTTATGGTAATAAATGATGAAGTCAAACATGGTAAAAAAATTTGGTGCTCTTTGACTCATGCTTTGGTCATGCATGTATGCATCGTGCATGCATGTGAATTTAGATAATTCATAATTACATGATGCACGCATGCATGTGTGTTGCAAGGGTCAATCAATATTCACATGCGTGTCCCATTGTGAGTTATTAATTCGATGAGGCAGATAAAGCTGACACTGGCTGTTGACTTTTATAGTGACATAAATTGCGGTGTATACAGTATCTGCAGGAACTACTCCACTTGAGTATTTCCCCACTTTGGGTACAGTTACTGAGTTTAAACACGGTATGTTAATAAATGACCATGAGACTCTTGACTATCTTAAAGTAAAAAATGAAAAGAAAAAAATAATCTTACTGTGCATGGTAAAATTTGGTATTACAAAAGTAAATATTACTTTTTTTACTAAAAAAAAGTGATTTTTTAACCTTTTCATTGCCTTGTGTCTTTTAATGAAAATAGTCAGCAGCACTCGCTAAATATCTTGATGCCAGACCCATGGTAAATTAAGTGTCAAAAGGGTAATGCTTCGTACTCAAAGGTGCTCTAGTACCGTTAGGGTTATTAGGAGTTTGACTCCGAAAGGGTTTGTGTGGGTGTGGAGTGTGTTAGGCTTAGGCCTCCTCTTGTAAAAAAAAACTTTATTTTTGGGTACAATGCAGAGGCCAAAGCCAGTACGCCATGGCGACCGAACACACGCCCTTCGACTTGTGAGTCGACCCCTAGCCAGATGAGCTGTTGGTCGTTGTGCAAGGGCAAAATAAGTTTAAGGTCAAGGCCGTAAGAAGAAGACTGCACCTTATCAGGTTCTTGTATAAATGCGGACCCATGTATTCTTTTTTCTCCTTGTAGTTGGATGGATAGTTGATGGTGTTAAAGTCTTTGATGATGATGTGCCTTACATTTTGAATTAAGTTGGTACGAGTGAAAGACTCAAAGTCTGTCCCGCATCCCGTTACTTCATGGGAATGAATTTAATGATGATGATTGAGATGATGTGGGGATGGTTGACAATACCAATACCGATATGGAAAAAAAATGAAGTGAGGAAAAAAAGTAGGGAAAAGGTGGTGTTGTTGCTGTGTCTTCTGACTTTGTTTACCCTCTCAAACGTTTTGAAAAGCCCAAGAAGAGAGAGAGCTCACTGAAACTTGATTCTTTGAAGCAAAGGGCACCCCGTTATTTTTCCTCTTTCTGCTCGTCTGTTCTCTTCCTTCCCCACCATTTTCTTCTCTAAAAACCAACGCCTTCTACTCTTATTATATCTCCATCTCTCTCTCTCTCTCTCTTAGTCTGTGCCGGATCCCTTTGGTCTGTACATATCTTTGAACTTTATCATGTTGGTGGTCTTCAATTCTGGGAAGAATTGATGGGTGTCTTTAGTTTTTGCATACCCATCTCTCCTTTTCAAGCATAGCTTGTTATTTGGCCCCTCATTTTTGAGTATCCAAGAAAAGTATAGACTTTATCTGATTCCTTGATTGTCTACAAGATCGGAGATCCTCAAAGAGGTCAGATGGTTACAGTATTTCCGATTTCCTCATTTGTTGTCCATTTTGTTGTTTTGGGTTTAGATGGGATCTGTATGTAGATGGGTTTTCTCTATCTTGCTTTTGGTTCTGAAGAGATAGTCTGTTCTCTATCATGAGTGATTTCGTGATAAACCCCAGAGGGGGAGCGTTTCGGTTGAGTCTGTTCATGCTGTATTTGCTTAAGGTTCAAAGCAACAAAAACCCCCCGATGTGTGCGTCTGAAGAGTGTAGTGTAATGTTTGTGGGTGAAGCAATACTTGTCTGATTTCCGTAGCAATGGGAAACAGTGCTGGTTGTCTTGTGCCGGCAGGAAAAGGAAATGGCAAGAGCGGGGTTGACTTACAGTTCCTGGAGCCATTGGAGGAAGGGCTGGGACACTCATTTTGTTATGTTAGGCCTGTGATCGAATCCCCGGCGTCGACCCCGTCGATTTCGGAGAGGTTCACCATTGATTCCAGCATCATAGATTCTGAAGCCCATTCTGGTTCTTTTAGGCATGAGGCGGTAGATGAGTCAGGTTTTCAAAAACCCACCAAGGGCATCGCTGAAACTACATTTAAGACTATATCAGGAGCGTCTGTAAGTGCCAACGCGCCCAGTTCACGAACGGTTACTGTGTATGATCACTGTACATTGTTTGCTGGAGAGCCACAAGAGCGTGCTGCTTCGTTTGAGGGCACTGCTTCTTTCGCTGCTCTTCCCCTGCAACCTGTGCCTAGAGGATCTGGCCCATTGAATGGATTCATGTCAGGGCCTTTAGAGAGAGGTTTCACCTCAGGGCCTCTTGAAAGAGGAAGTGGATTCATGTCGGGGCCGATAGAGAGGGGATTCTTGTCGGGGCCCCTCGATAATTCGGGCAATGTTAATTTCTCTGCACCATTGGCTTTTGGGCAGAGGAAGGCTGGTCTTGGGAGGTTCATGAGAAGCATGAGCAAGCCATTGAGAAATGCCCTTTCAAGGACATTCTCCAGGACTTCAAGGTCTGGTTGGGTGCAGAGGCTGCTATTGCAGCCGGCAAGCCGACTGGTTTGGTCTTCCAAGGAGGCAAAATTTCACGCAGATGTGCCAAGAAACGATTATGATGCTTCACTGGCATCTGCAACCAGAACATCAGAGGGAGATCATAGCAGTGTGCGTAATCTTCAGTGGGCTCACGGCAAGGCAGGCGAGGACCGAGTTCATGTTGTAGTGTCTGAAGAACACGGCTGGCTGTTTGTTGGGATCTATGATGGATTCAATGGCCCTGATGCTCCTGACTTTCTCATGAGCAACCTTTACAGGGCGGTTGATAAGGAATTGAAAGGGTTGCTCTGGGAATATGATGATCACGGTGAACCAAATCCACATGAATGTTCTTCCCGGCTTGAGCTTTACGAGGGTCTTACTGATAAGTCAGACCATAGGCATGAAGATGACCTTCCTTCTCAGCCATGTAAAATAATATCAAATGATAGATCAGAATCTTCCGAAGCTGAATCAGCTGCTAGTATCTCTTCGATAGCAGCTTCAAGTGCAGGAATAAACCAATTGGGTAAAGCTTCAGATGACTCCAGCAGTACGAAAACTTGCTCTGCTGGAATTTCAGTCACACCACCTACCCATAATTCAGAGAATGTCCAACACGTGGATGAGAAGGTTTGTAGTGGTGGCACAGGAACTGATTTGGAGAAATCTAGTTTGCTTGATGCAAAGATTGATCTACAAGCATGTGAATCAGCCTGCGATAAAATGCAGGATAAGTCTGGCACTTCATGGTCAAAGCTGGCGGGGCAAGGAAGGAGAAGTAAGCGTCTTTTTGAACTTTTTAAGATGGAGGATGCTGATTTTGTCAGTTTATCTGCACGTAACGATGTTGGCATGCAGGGTTTTGATTCTCTAGATGAACATCCTAAGGCAGGACCAGGTGATATTGAATCTAGAGAACTTGTACCAATAGCTCAGAGTCGGTTAAGTTCAGAGAGTGGTAAAGTGGATAATTTTACACGTCACAGGGGAGATGGGAATTCAACAGAAGATGCAGAGCCAGATTCAAATGAATCAAATGATAATGTCAAGGTCCCGTCATTTGATTCTGGGGCCAAACCTGTAGCAAAGGGATCCATGATTGGTTCACAGCTCAGAAAAATGTACAGAAAACAGAAATATTTACATAAGAAATTATTTCGTTGGAGTTTTCATTGGGGTAGGGAACATACCGATCTGCCCAAGAGAGTTATAGACTCGGTTGTTCTTCCTAGGAGGTGCAAGACAGGGCCTATCGATCATGAAGCTGTCTTGGCAGCTCTATCACGTGCACTTGAAATTACAGAAGATGCATACATGGATATGGTAGATAGAGTGCTCCAGAAGAACCCCGAGCTTGCACTGATGGGTTCGTGTGTCCTTGTGATGCTGATGAAGGACCAAGATGTCTATGTCGTGAACCTTGGTGACAGTCGTGTTATTCTAGCTCAAGATAGACTGCATGATCATCATAATCCCATCTTAGGGAAAGATGATGCGAGGCATAGGATGAGGTCCAGGGATCCTTCTGTTCGCGTGGAACTGGACAGAATTTCTGAGGAGTCTCCCATGCATGGCCAAAATACTGATTGCAGTAAGAACAACAAACTCAGAGAGATATCACTTTGTAGACTAAAGATGAGAGCATTTCAGCTATCAACAGACCATAGTACAAGTGTGGAGGAGGTAAGCTGTGGCATAAGATGCAAAGGTTCTTGTCTTCTAAGTTTCTACCTAATCACTGAACATTAGTGACATGGTTTTACACATGCTTTCTTAGGGTTTCATATTTGAGTTACTCTGAGAATTTTCTTGCTAAGAATGACTTGCATATGTTTTTGGAATCAAGATGATCCCAGACCTTTTAGACATTCAAATGCTAATTTCCTGCTGTGGAAACATGTTCATTTTCCATTATTTGAAGTTGAACATTTTCTGCCCTCCACCTTCTCTTGTTTGCTCCGTATCTTGACACTGGATATACTATGCAAACACATGAGTGCATGCATATTAGAAACTCACAGACATGCTTTTAGTTGGACATTTCAAATTTTAGTTATAGAGCTGTATATGTGATCGAAGATGAATGGTTTTGTATGAGATATCTATGTTGGTTTAAGGACGAGCTCCAACCAGCTGACTGTAAAGCTCATAGAAAACTCTCAACTGATAAAACAAAATCGGATCATAGTGAAAGCTGGTCGATGACTCGACAGGATTGCTTGATATTCAAGGTATCTTCACTTTGTTGATTCTCTCTTGGACTTTGACGATGATGGGTAACCCTCCTCTGTAAAGGTTTAATAAGTCACTCCTTAAAGTTGTAGCCAAAATAGTGGACTGGCCCAACTGCTTATCCATATGTTTTGTGGATTTGATTCTAGAAGGGATCACAATCGTGAGTCTTAGGCCACAGAACATTTTGATGCTCTGTGAAATGAACTGGTAAACCTGTTATGGCTTGTTTTTGACTTAGCTATAAAATGCATTTTCTGACTTGAGAAACCTCCTTGCAAATCTCCCCGTGTATTTGTCAGCTTTTTCTTTATGTGCTCAAGTACACAGTTTAATAATGAAATGGCATCCATCTTTCCATTCCACAATTCTGAGCACCATAATAATTATCGGACATGCAATAAGATAATCTGGAGGTTTAATCTTCTGAAGATACTTTTTTGAGAACGTTGATGATAAGTCTATATGGAAAATACTTTTGGCGCCTTCTGCTCCTTGTGTTTATAGTTGCATGGCCAGTAGTAGCATCAAGTTATGTCTCACAAATTGCATTTCTATGTCCAAATTGTAGATTCTATGGATCTTCATTGCAACTTAAAGTCTTCACATGTGCTCATTTTATTCCTTACAACAACTAAGCCTTTTCCCATACTAGACGGGGTCGGCTAAATATGCGCTGTTAGCTTCATGAGCTACCTATAGAGAGCATCTAATAAATACTGCCAGTCCATGACGAAAAGTTGTGGGTCTTGTATGCTGGTTTGAGTAACTTTGTACATTTCTAATTTATAGATGGTCGTTTAACGATGCCAATAAAGATAATTTATTTTGATATACTCCTTTTATTGTAAGAATAATTTCCTATAGATGCTTGGATAATTATTGTCTTGCCATGTTTGTACTCTATGTAATGTTGTTAATGACAAACACAAAATAGATTGAGACCTGGGTCACAAAGTTGGGAACAGTCACCATTTTTGAAGAACTGATTTATGGACAAGTCTTGGGCCTTAGGAGTTGAAACCCGCTCTAGGATCACATCTTGTGGACAGTCTACCCACTTCATCATCTAGGTGTAAGATTGGGTCCTAGGGGCTCCTTTCCCTTAGGCACCAAAGTGAGAGTACTTGGTGGGAAAACCGTGATTTCCAGCACCAAGTGAACCATGGAACATGATAGTTTGGATTTCAATGAATGTATATACATTGCAGATAAAAATGGCGACTGAGAATCCATGAAGATTATCTGACCTTGTATGGGAGAAGGGTTAGCCTTGGACCAATTTGTCATTGTAAGAAAGTTGGAATGATAATTTCTGTCTGCATACCTTACATGATGGAGCCGCTGCCACTTGATCATGATTATAAAAGCAACATCACATTCTAGTCTCTTAAAGAAATTGAAATTTCAAGCATTTCAGTTTTTTATCTCAAGTGAAAAGAAAAAAAGAATCAAATTGTAGGTTTTTTCCTCTCGGATGTAGGCACTCAGGTGTAGCGAGAAGAAACTTGTAGGAACAAAGTACCAGAAATATGAAAGTCAGTATTGTTTCAACAACAACAACAACAAAGCCGTTTCCCATACTAGATAGGGTCGGCTATATGGATTCTTTGTTAAAATAGAGCCCTATCATAATTTGTAGAATCCATGATAAATAAGTCCGATAAAGTTTTATGCTGGTTGTCGGAAGCCTAACACAACCCTCCTCCTTTATCCAGGCTTGGGACCAGCCATGAAAGTCAATATTGTTTCATACCAGCAAAATTCTTTTCCTCCAATAAGTAGGTGAGAAAGATGTTCACTTTTCCATTTAGACACACTCCAAGTATTGCAAATGAATACTTTATTTTTCTGTAAGAGAATGGCAACTTACTTGGACAAGGTTTTATGTTGCATTTCAGTACTTTTGTGTTGAACATTTCTTTCAGCGAGTTTTGTCATTGTTTCATGGTGTCTAGTTTGGTAATTTGATTATTTTCCTTGCTTTCTTACCTGATATATTAAGAAAGGCCCTTACCCCTCACACCACACAAATTACAAAGTACACTACTGCTCGTTAGAGACTCAGTTTATTCGTCAAAATAAAGCATTATAATGGACAACAACATTCAAAATCGGAAGGTGCTTGGTTGTCATCTTGGATTTTGGGACACCTTTCTCTCATCAACCTGTGCTTATTGCATCAGCACTGCACCTCATTCCTGGTTTTGGTAAAACCTACCTCTATATGAAGGTTTGAATCTTACATGGGAGTCGTTTTACATGACCATCCAAACACTCTCTTCATTGATTTTCTCAAATGACAGTGGAAACACTGTTTCTGTATTTCCATGTTCCTGTTGGTCCAAACATGCGGAATGCACTAGTAGCTTTCCATTACATCGCTTTATGGGCTTCAGTTGCTTTTTCACCTTTTATATTCAGCAAATGAATGATTATGTGTGTATTGTGTGGGGAGTAGTTGTCTCAAGAAACAACTTTGTGATGCTTTCAGGAAGTGCTGAGAATAAAAAGGGAACATCCCGATGATGACCAGGCTATCCTAAATGATCGAGTCAAAGGACAGTTAAAAGTTTCTCGGGCATTTGGTGCGGGTTTTCTGAAGAAGGTCAGTAAATCCTGGATTTCAGGAAGTAGATGCTCACACAGTTTGCTTTTGTGATTTCTCTTCAATCGTTTCAGTGCTTTGTTATTGATGTCATGTTTATTTGAAGTGCATGCACACATCTCTACTTGATTCACTCCTCTTTTGTCATATATTGCTTTACATGCTAGTCCGTTATGAGTGGAACTCTTACTCTGGGAACTTACACCTTTTATTTCTCATGCCAGGCTAAGTGGAATGATGCTCTGTTAGAGATGTTTCGTATTGATTACATTGGAAACTCTCCATATCTCAGTTGTATTCCTTCTGTAGCTCATCACCGGCTATGCTCGAGCGATCGTTTTTTGATCCTGTCCTCAGATGGGCTATACCAGTACTTTAGCAATGAAGAGGTAGTATCACATGTTGAGTGGTTTATGGAGAATGTTCCTGAAGGTGATCCTGCACAGTACCTTATCACGGAATTGCTTTTTCGTGCTGCAAAGAAAAATGGTTAGTGGATAACACCCGTCTCTCTCTCCCATATGCTGCAAAAATGTTTACTGCTGTTTCATACAATTCATTGACCAGACTATACATGTGCAATCACCTCTAACTAACGTGACGTCCACATAAAACATGAGAGTTAGTCAAAGTTTCTTGTTATTCTTTTCCCTCCAAGAGTTGCAGGACAATACCGCCCATTGAGTTTGATGGATCACTTGAAGTATTTTTGGCATGCAATAATTTTCTAAATGGAAAAGCAAACCATCGTGCACTAAATTTTTTGTCAACAGTTGGGCAATAAATTATTTATTTATATTATCTTGTGGTTTATCTGGTTCAGTCTTCACTATGCAGGGAAAAAGTTTCTTTCGCTTGCAAGTTTGCTGCATTGATGTAATCCCAAACGAAAACAAAACCCAGGCCTTATCCCACACTAAGTGGGGTTGGCTTACATGTTTTCTTGGTCAACATTTACCTCGATTGTGTCATATGAGCATTTAACTGGAACTGCATTCGTGCAATTCCACTTGGGTTTTATTGTCTTGTTCTCATATGTCACAGACATATAGTGGTTAGCCATCTTCTCAGATGTACCATTGACATCCATCATGTGAAACAAATTCGGCTGCACATGAAGATCCCTTTCCATGTCCTTGCCATGGTGAATTAGGCTCCTCCAATTCTCCACGAATTCAAACAGACAATAGAAAGCAAAATGTGCTGGTGTGGCTGCACTTTTGGTTTTCTCAAGTTTGCCTCTTAGAACCCAAATTACATTAATCAAGTTCCAGGGGAGAGTAGCCTGCCCGTTGTAGTCTCACGGTGTTGCCATCCCGTATATGTCTTCTGCATTACAATAAACATAGGAAAAAGAGTGGAGAGCCATTAAAGAAAAATCATTCAACAATCTAATTCCATTCTTGGTCGAGTTATATTGAACATCTGAACAGGCTGTCTTGTCATCTCCTTATGTATGAAATCTCTTGTATTGTTGCTTTTCAGGGATGGATTTTCATGAGCTATTGGACATTCCTCATGGTGATCGGAGAAAGTATCATGATGATGTTTCTGTAATGGTGGTTTCCCTTGAAGGAAGAATTTGGAGATCATCAGGCTGATTATTTTCTTGTAACAAGTTTTCAAAGAAAAGCAATTTTTCTCTTTTTTTCTGCTCTGTTCTCTTCATTTACCTGGACTCTCCCATCTGCATTCTGCATCAGAAAGTTGCATGTGAAAAAGAAGAGAAAGCAAAAAGTAAAGAAAAGAAATAGAAAATAAGTTCATTTCTTCATTAAACGTCACCTCCTAGGTATTGGACGTTGATCAGAAAGAACAGAATGGGAGACGGGTGAGGTTTTCCCTGTTTCATGAGGACTATACTTTTCCTTTTTAAGCATAGAATTTGTGTATGTTCGCATGAAAGTATTCAAAGAGAACGTATTTGGGGGAAAACCAGGTTTGTGTGCATGATCTTAAGCCCAGGTGTGAACAACCTACCTATCCTATAGATGGTTTGTTGGTGGTAGTGTGTGTGTGCGTAAATTTGCCTCCTCCGTCGCCCTTTGCACTATGGGCTACTTCTGCATTTCCTAATCTTAAGTGGAGGTGGTGGTGATTACTGGTAGTTTTGAGGCAGCGGCATACTGGAGACGGAATAATACGATTCCCTGGACTTTAATATGGAGTTTGTGAAGCATTAGTAAGCTTCTCAAGTTAGTTCTCTGACGTTAGTAGCTTACTAACACGAAGACTAGTAAAGCAGGGACTTTGCATTAGTCAGATACTACCGCTAGCCTTTGATAAAGCAAGAAAGCACTTTGCATTTTAACTATTATTAAGCTACTTCTGTCATTGATAAGCAACAGAAGTTACTACTTTGACACTAACTTGAAAATCAATGCTCTCTCTCCCTCACTCAACCAAGAAAGAAAAATGATGCTTTCTGAGATTCATATCAAATTTAGATGGGAACCCTTAGCTATAGAAATCTGCAAATTTAGGATGTGCAGGGAAAAGCCAAATGTCCAATAGTATTTGAAAAGCTGATATCAAGTACTTGAAACCATATTCACCAGTAACGGGTAAGAGTGCGACTGGAGAATATGTTGGAAGAAATAAGCCTGAGTTTCTTCTTTTATTTTCTTCTTTTTCTTTAAATAGTTTGTTTTTTATACGTATTGTGAATAATAATACCCGGGAAATGAACTCCACATTTTAGTTTGATAAGTAAAGAAGTGATATATTCTTCACGTCCACCACTTATTCTGTTCTTACTAACCTTTGGCCATTTGTCTGAAGTATTCCCTGCTTAAGCATCATACTTAAACTCCTAACCTGTTTTCAGCTCCTTTGCATAATTTTAGTAGGCTATGTTCAAAATTTGACCTTTGGGCATGGGGCCGAAGTAGCATAGGTACCTCTTATCGAGTGATTATTCTTCAAAGGAAACTATGCCTCATGTCGAGTCCCCTAGATCAGAGAAGCTCTAATGATCCGATCCTGAGTTTCTGGCCTTTTTGATGCTTGGAATATACACCGATTCAAGCCCTCTTATCAGTACTAATATTATTTTGGTAAGCGAAGGTTAGACAATTGAGTCCTTAATGTTGACTCTGGGTCTTAATAAGAAGAGTTGTGACCCTTAGAGTGACGAGTTCCATTAGTCAAAACCTAGAGTCACGTTGTTGAAGAAGTGAAAGTTGACACTGTAAATGAAAAATCCAGACTTTTCAAAGTTAAACTAGTTCTTACGAAACCGCTGGAATCGTGAAACTTGGCTTAATAACCAAACATTCATCGGGCACCTAGTGAACGACTTGCAGAAACTTAGTGGGCAAAATGCTTGGGGTTCGTGGTACTTTAAGAGTTTCATTTCTTTTTCCAAGGATTTTATCCATTCAGGATGAGAATTTCTTTCACCGAGGAAGCTGAGATAAAATGGCTGACAAGAAAACCTTCCAAGGTCTAACAATGCTTGATAGAAAAAGAAATGTAGGATAGATTATGGTGGTTTGTGCTATGATGAAAACCTAATAAGGTGTAACGGTACTTAAAAGAAGACCCATCTCTCACCCCCTATCTCTGTCAATCCTCACATTTTCTCTAAAGTAAATACTTTCAAAACTAGAGTGCCATGTTTACTCGATGTCTTGGGCGTTAACCAGGGGATTCACCTCTTTGAGATGAAATGCACCGTCTAGTGATGTTCACATACATCACCTGCGGGTTCAATTCCTTTGAAGCGCATCAGCCTTTTCACTTTGCCATGGCCCATCCCAAGCGGGGATTTGAAAAGAGGGTTGATTTAAAAGGCTTCTTACTGTACAATTATTACTATGGGGTCAACTTTATGAGTATTTTGTTGGGCATCCCTTCTTAGTGACGTAGTGTAACCCAAATGCAATGAAACATAAGCAAGGGCCTCTATTCCTTCTCTCAAATATAATGAGTCAATTGCAAAGAAGATTTCCATATCATGAATAAGTTTGGGTAAAGAAGCTTGCACCACTAAAGAAGGACAAAGGAAGCTAATCCAATATAACAAGATTTAGGTATTTGGAATATTGAAATACTAACTTATAAGCTAATAGTCATCGTTAGTCATCGTATATGAAGATTCACATTGTATGTTTATAAGATACAAAGTGTGTTAGAGGAAAAGCTAAAGAGATTAAAAACATTGATTCTAAATTATGATATGTAAGAAAAGAAAAGGCTCACATTGTACATATAGATTTAAAGGATAACATATAATACCGTTGTTTGAACTTATGTATCCCAAGTTGGGTTAAAAGAAAGTACAAAAGTGATATTTTGTAATGATTTGTTTGGGAGGAGATAATATGTGGGTAAAGTGGCGTTAGGATATCAAGATATTGGGATTTAAATAAGGTGATTTTTTTAAAAAATTTTGGTATGACATGTGATCTCTTTATAGACAATATAATTTTTAGAAAATAAGATGAATATTTAATTACCTATAAGAGTGGCCATTCAAAAATACTAATTGACTACTTGTAAGAGAAAAAATAAATTATGTTGTAAGGGTTGGAAGGAAGTTCTACGAAAAAAGTTAACTACCCAACATTTGGATTTACATATAGAAAAGGGGATAAAGAGGCATATAGGTACTAAATGAGAAAGAAGGTATATTTAAAAAGAAAGTTGTTCAAGGAAATGCTCACAATTATGTAAACAATAGCTTGTGACCCTTGTGACATGTGAAATAATATGCAAATGCATATTAAAAGAGTGAGAAAAATGTGTTAGGTGAATCTAAAGGAGGCTCCATAGAAATGTGAAATTATGAGAGATAAAATTAAGGTAAAGAGAGCATGTCATAAATTGTATTATGCCAAAAGACTGATGAAACTTAAAAGGCTTAGAAGGCAAAGAAAAAAGTGAAAAAACCCATCAAGAAGTAAAAGGCAAAACTTTAAAAGATTGATATAAAAGCTGAACCTAATGAAGGTAAAAGGGATATTTTCATGATAGATAAGGCTAGAGATAAAAAACTAAGTATTTTTCCTTTATCAGATACATCGAAGATTAGGATGAGAATATTCTCGTGGCAAGTAATGATATCAAAATAGATAAAAAAATTATTTTCATAAGTTTTTCAACGATAATATAGGTACCAATATTAGCTTCAAAAAGTTACCAACTTAGAAGAGTATAAAAATTTAATTTCTACCGACCTTTTTAAAAGAATGAAGTAATATGGCTCTTAAGCTTATAAAAATTTATAAACTTATAAGAACACACAATATTTGTATAGAAGTATGAAAAATCTTACGAGAAATAAATCTCATTTTGCTGACAATATTATTTAGTAGAATATAGAGAAACCAAAACAAGCTTGGGGAATGGAAGAAGAGTACAGTGAACTAGGTTGATTAGTCATACAATAAAATTAAGAAAAATAATTATTTAGTAAAGGTTAAAACAAGTATCAAGCATCACAAAGAACTGATTTAGTTTCATGCAAAGGAGATCTATTAGTAAGGCTATTTACCTATTGAGATATATTATTAAATATTTTAAAGCAAAAAAGAAGAACATTCATATGGTATTTATCAATTTATAAAAAACTAATGATAGAGTGTCAAAA